>PNEQ01053748.1:0-26805 GCA_003012365.1 Medauroidea extradentata | reverse complement strand
GTTTCCGTCAAGGGGGCACTTTCCTACCAATGGATGGCCGTTTTCTGGGTCCGAGGCACATATTGTGTCCACTCGACGTCGCGGGGGCGGCGTCTAGGCGCCGCCACCTCGTCGCGCACGTGGGCGGGTGCATTCCAATATGCACAAGCAGCCAGGCCGCCTCGGACCGTTCCGTTGGGGTTGATGCGCACGACGGGCTCAGATCAGGGGAGGTCAGGGACGACCCGCGTCACGTTGACACCAAATATACTAACATGCAAATACAAGTATAGCCTACTTTACAACATACCTGACAAATCCAAACTGGAACAGAATTATGGTTCAGCATCTTCATAGCAGGGATAAAGAAATTTCCACTGAAATGCTAATGGCAAAACGTCGGTGTATTATAAAGTCTTGGTTTGTGCATTGCTGAAATATATGTGTATCTTCCACTCTTCGAATCTAAACACATCCTTAACAACAGGGAACCTGTGTTGAATTGCTGCTCAAACTTTACAACCTGGGACACAACAATTTCTCGGCATTCTGCCGAAACGAAATTGAAAATACGTGAAAGTTTGGTTAGCTACGACACCGTTTAATAACAATAAACAACGGGGAAAAAAGGTATTACTAGCGCCAAATGTACGACTGGCAGCTAGCCCCGAAGTTAACAGGACTGTCAATGTTTGGCCAATAGAGATACCAGGCCACGGCAGTAGATAAGTTTTCTCCCGCCCACGGTCGTAGAAGTACGGGTCTGGACACTCGCCTATGTACCAATGTATTTTGCTTGACCCCTTTGTTGTTTGGCTGTAGTTCAAGTTACTGATAATATTGTATTTTATTGGCGCTTCAGTTAGGGCTGTCGGACTCAAATTCCATCCAATTTTTTACATTGTTAAATTTATAAAGTAAATAAAAATTGCTTGAGTCTTTTCTTAAATTTGTGAGCGAAGGAAGTATTTCATAAATTGATAAAAATGTGTTTTGATAAATTGTTTATCTTAGTGGAAAGGAAGTGGGCGGAGTTTGATTCCGACCACCCTAACTGAAGCACCAATAATGTATAGCCTTATCATGAACTTGGTGTACTACAGCCAAGCCAAACAACAAGGGGGTCAAGTTTCCAGGCGAGTAACCAGACCTATTCTACTACGGCCATGCTCCCACTACAGGATACACACGTGCATGAAAACCATAGAGATAGGCATCTAGATCAGCATGCTAGTATAACTTTAGATATTGTGCTCATAATAATATAAATTACTATCACAAAAAATACTAATAAAGTTTACAAGTGATACATTCAGAATAATGAAACCAGCTGGTTCATAATTAGTCAACTGTCATGTTAAAATATATGAAATGCTTTTAACTCTAAACTTGCCACAACACAAGCATCCAGGTGCTTCCCGATCATCGCCCGATAAATACATTCCAATAAATACCTTATTTGTCCACAAGGTTACCTGGGTCCTCGCAGCGACGTATCAGTCTTTCCCAGTTTAGGCAGGCGCCGGCACATTAAGCTGGTCCACGATACTGTCGTTGATGATGTGGGCAGCGATGAAAGCTTCCAGGTATGGTGAACAGGCTTTCTGTTGACGACACAGTTGTGGGTAGTTTGCAGACTATTCAGACATGGAGAGTCACTCTTCGTCCCACTAGGACCCCATTAACACAAGGAGCGTTCATCAGTAGACTACCACGATAAACCAGGCACGAGATATTGGAGGTATACAACCTTCATCTTCAGCCAAGCCAATATATGCTGTCTCTTCCTATCGTCTGTCCACCAGCCTCACATCGCCGTCAGCACCTTCTCCTGCTTCGACATCGGCAGCACTGACATGTGGAGCAAGCCAAAAATATCGACAGGGAAGGCAACAGAAAAGTACCACAATTCACCAACTCAACATAAAAATGGAACCAAAAGAAAACACTAAACATAGAAGTATGGCGAAGAATATAAGAAAATAGACGGGACGTCAGAAATAAGCTTATGGCCGCAACGCCACAAACTTAAAATTCAGGAAAGCTCTGTCTATTGGTCAGTTTGCACCCATTAGCGATACTAGCGCTCAAATTTTCCTGTGCCAAACTTTTAGCATTGATCTTTCTGAAGTAGAAATTACCTTAGTGGCGTACATAAATCTGTAAAATGCAAATTTCTCTCGCTAATCTGACAATGCTGATTTAAACTACGTCCATTCTTTTATCACTTAGTTCTAAGCCTTGATTTATAAGATGTAAAAGTAAGTTTACTACAGATTAGGATAAAATATATATCAGTTTGGCGAAGGCCAGTTCGGCGCAGGCCAGTTCGGCGCTAGCAGCGTTGATGCTTATGAAAACTCTGTCATTCGGTGATATTCGGAATTGGGTAAAAGATGGCGCTAAATTCATACAAAAATGGCGATTAATATTTAATTTCACATTTGGAAAGAAGATAGCATTTTTATAAATCCTTTCTCGGAAGTTCGGCACGTGCTCAGAAGTAACATATATTAGTTACACTGTAGTCTATGCTACAAGTGATTGGTGTTTTTATCTAACAAGTTTTTCTATTGTTTTTTGTGTTTTGAAACCAACGAGCTTTGAAACCAAACGAAAACGAGGAAGAAATTAAAATTTGTTTGGAGAATGAAAATTATATTATAAAAATGTGTAGAATAAGTGAAAGGAAATATGAAAGAAAATAAATTCACAAGAATTATTGGCGACAAGGTTATACTTGTGCCATATAAGAAGGAAAATGTACTTAAGTATGTATTTTTTTATATTTATTTTAAAACTACCTCGACGGGCACTTGGTTAATATACGAACAAAGTGTCTTCACAAAAATGCAATTAAATGAGATAATTGCTTTAACTGTTACAAAAAAAAAAGCTCTACATTACCAGCCCTCCAGTCTCTCTCTAAACCTTCCAGCTCCTCTCACAGTCACCAACTCATTCTGCAGGATATTCCACTCCCTTGCCGTCCTTACAAGCATAGACTGTCTACCCCTCTTTGTTCTCCACACCCTCTGAATTTTTTCACTGCTGGTTCCTCTCCTATTGAATGATCCAATTGTAAGTCTGCAGAGCAATCCTTCCCACCTACCTTCACCATTCATCACCTTATACATCTTGACCAATCATTCTATTCTTCTCATGTCCTTCAGTGGCTTCCATCCCATTTCCTGCATCATCACTGTATGTCTAAATTTCCTTTCCTCCTCACCATCGTATCCCTGCATTTTCCATGTATTCGTTACCTATCTAGTGACCCTTCTCTGTACCTTCTCTAGATCTTGTACCTCCACATATGGGTCCCACTCTGCGGCAGCGTATTCCAACATTGTCCGAACCATTTTGCAATATGCCTTCTCCTTCATTTCACCCTTCCCTGTAGGCCCAAAGCCGTCTTTCCCTTTTTAATTACTCTCTCCACCTGTTTTGTCCACCTCAGATCAGCCTGCAACACAACCCCTAGGTACCATTTCATCTGTATACACATCTGCTCACCATTCTCTTCCTTGTAAACCTCACCAACTTAGTATTGCGAACATTACACAACAATAACATCTGTGACTATTTTACATAAATAGCAATTAAGTAAAACGATAACATTGAGTAAAATTATGTATTTTTTGCATGTGGTGAACTACCTGCTGTATGTTTTTCATGACATTTAAATAATAATTATAAACACAACTGGTTGGTGCCCCGTGTGGCAAAATATTAAATGCTACAGATGCTTTTTAAACTTTTCAACTCCTCTGAGTCGCCACCTCTTCCTACAGTGTATTCCATTAATCCATTCTCTCACTACTGCAGCAAGCACAAGCACTCTGTTTTTTTTTACCGCACCGTCTGTATATTTTCACTAATTGTTTTTTTTTTTCCCTTGAACTTTCCTTTATTCAGTTGGCAAACTAACCTCTAGTAACATCCCTTTCCCACTCTACATTCTGACCAATCTTTCCACTCTCCTGTCCTTCAGTCAGGGTGGCCACCCACCTGGAAAACCTGGAATTATCAGGGAAATTGTGGTCACCTGGAAATATCAGGGAATTTTTAGTTCATCTGAGAAATGTCAGGGAATTTTCTTGTCTCGTTTATTTTGAGCTTCCACAAAAGTCATAGAAAGGAATATAATGGAGTTTTGAAAGCATTATAACATTTTTATTGAAAAAATTCCTGTTATGTAGGAATGATTATACTCCATTGTCAAGTTCGTAGTTATTTCTGCTGATTGTTTTGTCAAGTTCACTGATAGTAGTGTCAAGAAGGACTTAAAATATGAACATTTATTGGAAAATATGTTGAATAATATGCCAAAATGTTGTTTTCATAGTTGCAAAAATAAGGGAAATTTTTGGTTTTCTATCAGGGAAATAAGGGAATTTTCTTTGTTGCAATGAGTGGCCACCCTGTCAGTGGACGCCATTGCATTTCCTGTGTTAGTGATGATTTAGTGGTTTACTGCTGCTTGTTCTGACTTCCTCGAGCATCTTTTCTTACATACCCGGCGATGTTCTTACTTCCTTTTGTGACCACACACACTGTTTTTCTACCCAAGGTCATCCTGCAGCACCTGCTCTTGCCTTCTCAATTTATCCTTAACCCACCTCACTGCCCATCTCTACACCTCCTCCAGTTCCTACACCTCCCAATCCCATGTACGAATCCCACTCTGCTGTTGCATACGCCAACATTGACCATACCGTGGCAATTAATGCCTTTTCCTTCACTTCACCAACACCCTTTAGTACCCTTTTCACAGCATTTCTAGTGCGCTTCCTTTTTTAGAAACAATTATTTCTGCCTTATTTCTGCATTCAAAGCCACTCTGCAACAGTATCCCTAAGTAAGTAGGCCTACTGTTACTTGTTTAGTTTAGTTTATTGCATCCTTGGATCTTTTTTGTGTACATTTTTGCACAAAGATATCGGACAAGTCATGTTCTCAATACATATACAATCAAATTAATTACTGACATAAGATATAATTTAAAAGCAGACTAATTGAGCGAAATTCAAAATTTTTCCTTGTCAGTTGGGGCTCGTGATCATCTGTGGGCTCACGTCAGCATTCTTCATAGTCTCCACATGTAAAACAAAACGGAATAGAAGAAACAGAATCTTAACCCAGAAAAAATATCTTTAAGTATCTACAGTCACAGATCCACTCAAATTATTCATCTAGTGAGTAAAAAGCATTAAAGATTAAGGGGCTTATTCATAGTTGTTTTTGACCCGGACTAGTGCAGGATTATCATCGGACTATTTTTTGTCTTATTCATAGATGCGGACTAACGCTAGTCCGAGAATCATCATGCGTTAGTCTGGTCTAACTTTTAGTCCGGACCACAGTCGTAGAAGAACAGGTCTGGACACTCGCCTATCTGCCAATTTATTTTGCTTGATCCCCTTGTTGTTTGGATGTAGTTTGTCAAGTTACCGAGAATATTGTGTTTATTGGCGCTTCAGTTAGGGCGGTCGGACTACGTGTACTGGTATTTTTGATGATCTGTCGTTGCTTTTGAAGGTTTTTTTTGTAGAGTAAATCTTGTGCTCTTCTTGCTGTATTGCTAGGTTTCTCAACATGTTTTTTGTTTTTACAAGCTCTCATTTTGGTTTTTAAGATCTTGCATATCTGTCAGTAAAATATCAATTATCTTTTTGAAGCAAATATTCCTGTTAACTGTTATTAACCTCATTTCCTTGAGTTGCCAATAATAGTCCCCTAGGTTGTTTCACTACCGCCATTTTCCAAGAACGAGGTCAGCTCCATGCTTCGTCTTTGGGTTTTGCATACATCCATACTTGTCTTTCTCGTTTAATCTCATATTCTTTCTAACGTTTATTTTCATTTTGTTCTCTTCTGTCTGTCTCTGTGTGGTGTTTTATTATTATTATTATTATTATTATTATTGTTAGTGGAAGTAGCTGTGAATCATTGCTAAAATGAAGAAACAAAATTAGTACCCAGATCAAATCCTAAAACGACACGGTACCGTCTGTCACACTCCTAATGTGAGATCCCTAGCCAATAACCCACGGGGACTAAATATCCCATTCAGGCACTTAGATGGTAATTAGTACAGTATTAATTATTATATCCAATATTGTTATAATTTTGTCTCACTTATAGATATCACTTGTGGATGAAGTCGCCAGAACTACAGAAACTGACTGCCTCTGAACCTTTGTCTCTGGAAGAGGAATATGAAATGCAAGAGAGTTGGGCCATTGACGAAGACAGTGAGTTATCATGTTCATATTCTTGAACTTTTCCAGAGAGTGTTTCACATAGGTGTGTGGTGGCTTAGTTAGGTGGGGGTAAGCCAAAAAGTGCTATCATAATTTCGTATTGCTTTTGTTAAAAAATTAATTTTACGTACTGTATTACACTTATAGTAATTTATTTATGTAAGAACATTCCACAGAAATTAACATGTGTTCAAAAAGTTGTTGAAGTAGATGAGGGAAGTGGTATGTGGTCTATGAGACATCCGCATGGTAAATGCAACACTTTGGAGTTAGTGCTTTAGGAATAGATGTTTTGTTTTCCTAAACCAGCTAACAATAAACTTCATGTTGAGCTTTTACACTTCCTGATGATCCGAGACCTACAGTGTGGATGCTTTTTACCAACTGTATCGTTTTGGAAGGGATTTTCCGTACAGTCATTCGGGGTAACTTTGTACCGGTCAAGGTAACTTTGTACCGCCAACCTAGTTTAATTTCAAGTGAAGGATTTAAAAATTTAAGAATATGGTTGCGTTCTAGATTAATAAACTTGTTAACCTTAAATTTTGCATATTGGTTGAATGCCACAAAATTATTATATAAAAGAAAATCCCTGGTAGGCCTACAATGTTACCTCAAAATGGTACAAAGTTACCCCAAATGACTGTATTGTAACGCCAAATTATTCTGTATGGATTTAAAATAGGGGGGTTGTTCAACTGTGACTTTTATTTTCTACACATGCCAATAATATTTTGTCTTAATGCGTGTGTGTTCAGAAATTATGCAAATTATGTGTGATAGGCTTGTATTTGCAGTGTGTGTTGAACAAGATAAGTTACTGGACATATGTATTCCTCTAACTTAAGGACACCACCTACCTGCGTGTGAGAGACTTGAAAGTGCCGGAGCAGTAAGGTCAACCTTGAAGGTTGCATCAAATGCTGTGTCGCCTCAACGAGCCAAGTGCTGAAAGGATCCCACCGAACGGTTTTTACTATGGGACTTTAAGCAGTGACCATATAATTTTATAGGTGGAGAGTTTGCAACTAAGTTCAGTGCAGGTCTCAATCTGAGTTTCATATACATTCGGTTAGTACATTTTGAAGTATGGCAGTCTGTAAAGGCCGTTTTTAGCCATGTTGGAGGGCTTAGAAACAGTGTTTTTAACGATAGTGGCATCTTAACAATGAGGTTCTGACCTTGTCTGAAGTTTATTTTCTTTTCGTACGTTGGCACAATGGACGCACGTGGAATATTTTCGTAGAAAACTCCTGCTTGAATATGATGCAACAGGAGCAGTACTCCAAGATAAAACATTCCAGAAATTACCAATAGTGCTTTAATATGTTTTGCTATTTTTCCAGTGTCCGTTTTGTATTGTATCTTATGTAATTTCATTTTATTTAATGTGATTGCATCGGAACTACTTTGCACCACGCAAAGTCACCCCCCCTCCCCCGCAGGACTTGCTTGGTGACGCAGAACGCCATTTTTCCAGTCAGTCGGAATTAGATGCGTCGAGGAGCTAGGCATGTTTTTGTCTACCTGGGTCCTTCATCAGTTTTGCACCAGCCATCTTTAGTTTTCAATAGTTAATTTAATTTACTGGAACCGTTTTTGCTGTTTTGACCCGGAGTTCCTCATCCCCTGCCGGCCGTCGTGTCCAGGGACATGAGTTCGCACATTAAGTACATCACCAGCCATGTGCTGTTTTACAGTGTCACCTACTGGAGAGGTTTGTGCTCCAGATCCGCTTATTGTAAGTAGTGTTTTTGGCTCACCCCGTCCCTAGTGACGCTTAATGTGGTTGTGGCGTGGGGACTGGCCCTAACAATTTCCCGAAGATCCATCGTTTGAGGGTGCAACAATCCACTGGTACGTAGCCTGCCCCGTGGTCGTTGACCTGTCGACCCTGGGATCATCAGAAAAGGGGGTTTCCTCCGCGGCTTTCGCCGTGTGCCCTTTACCCCACTATCCATCTTATCTCAGCTCTCCCTGCTAGCCGGTCCACTCCCGTAACTTTGTCACCCATATCCCATCCGACTCACCTACCGAATCAGTGTCGTCATCATCTACGTGTTTCCCCCCTAGTCCCCAGTCAAATTGCCGCCATTTCAACGTGGGGCATAGAAGTGGTAAATGGTGCAAATTGATGTTAAGGGTCATTAATGTCACTTTTAGAAATATTTTGAACATGGAAATTCCTCCACAATTATTGTTTTTTGCTATCCCATTGTGCCGCTGTACCCCATTTTGCTTCCCACCTCCCCTGAATTATTATTTGTTTTGGTAGAAGTCTTTGCGAGCATACTCACAACTCGCCAAGTTTTTTTCCCCCCATTAAATAAAAAATTTTTGAGTACAACATTTTGCCTCTATAAACCACTTTGACCCACTTCCCTCCAAAAAATAGTTTTTTTAATTTCCTGTTTAAAAAAATAGTAATTTGCAGAAACCATTGCAGATGTACGTACAACTTACAAAAGTTTATTTTTTTAGGCATCCTCTTCTGTCCCTCTGCCTCGTTTCTGACTTACCCTACTAATTTGTTCTATAGAATTTTCAACGCAGTTGGATAAGATGAACAAACACTCATTTATATGACATAAGCTAGCAGTCTGCCCGTGGCATTTCCCAGTGCATATTACTCGTAACAGCTAGCACAGTACTTACTTTACTTGAAGGACCTCTTTGTACCTCAGATTAGTAGCTCTGCCATAAAATGTTATGATAACCAAGCTGCACGACCACCATACTCTGTAGCTGGGTACGAAGCTATAGCTGTTATGTGAAAAACTACCCTAAGTCTATCCCTGCCACTCTCGGAGCCAATTTCACCACTTATAGTCTGACTATTTAAACAGAGTTTTACTTAAGATAATCTTATGTTAAAAGCGAACTGCATTTTACCAGTATTTTACTCTGGTGTGGACCTAATCGAAAATTGATTTGTTTTTCTATCACATAGCAGTTACTACTATTTACATTGGTTAATTTATTTCTTGCAGTTTCTGCTAATTTCTTCATTAACATGTCTTTGCTTGTTATAAATATTATCACTTCGTTATTGCTTTATCCACAGATGTTTATTTTCTCTACTCGGAATGAGAAGGGACGAGTTTGTATTCGTGCTGAATACTAGTAATAGGTTAAAGAACCGGAAAACGGTGAGAACAAGGAATAATTTTACGTGGAAAAACTTATTTTAAACGTACTCAAAATGTTTTACATAACTATCCAAAAATTAACACAAGGCAAGACCTACAGCTTGTCAGATTTTTATAGCCGTGTCTTGCAGCAAGGAATAGTAAATTGTGAGGTGGGATTATAATTTTCGCCTATATGTGGTTATTAGCATTGTACAACAAAGTTGTTTTTACATATATAAGTGGTAGGTAATAATAATGTTTAAAATATATAGCTGTAGTTAGCTAATTCTTCACCAAATATCATTTAACAACAACTTTTTGTTCGTGGGCCTATCTTATTCTTAAATATGTCATTTGCCACGCACAAAAATTTTCTTTATCAACATATTTGCTATGTAGGCCAAATGGGGTATAGATAGGTATTCTACCAAAAATTCTTCGTGAATTTCAGGTTAAAGGTACACATAAACATAAAGTAAACAAAAAATCATGAAGAATTTTACACTGCACACACTTGAAAAATGTACACGTTAAATTTTATTTAATATCACGAAACATGTAAAGGTATACAAGGAAGATTGATTGTAATTCACTGTTAAATTTTAAACACATTATACTAGCATAAACTAGCCAAAATCATTCAGTTGACTCAACAATTTGGAATTTGTAACCATTTCTTCATATAATTACATATTCTGGAAACCCATTGAATGGCAGTCAGTCAATTTGAATCTTCTCACAATTCAACAATAAATAATCTTTTTCCGCATCCCGTTCACAGCCAGAGACTACTGTCTTAGAATAACTGACCGTGCCCGAGACACACAAACACATGAAACCTCATTATGGAAAACTAAATAATCTTCTTGTCTTTCTTAAGTTACAGTAGTTTTATTGATATGCTAAAAATATATTCATTTTACATGTTCAGTAAATACAATTTATGTATCACAGAATTTCCAAAACATATTTTTTGTCATAGTCATTAGCCAAAGTCATAGATACACATTAAACAAAACAGCAATGTTACCACTTTCTAAATATAATAAAATGGAGGTAAGGTTAAACTCAACTACCTACACGAGATTGGTTACCTGTACAAATGTTGTGGTGAAACACAAATGTTTAACCTTGTTAGACTTAACTTTACACCTACTTTATTTACATCTCAGTTAACATTTGTTTGGTGAGATTGGCCCTTAATAACTGCCCCGAGCCTTATTTATAGTCATAGGAAAATAGACCCTGAGTATTAGAGAATGTTGGATGGTATGAGTAGTATACATGGTATGATGACTCATTTACATCAAGTATGACCATTGATGACAATACCTTCAATATGTTCCTTCTAATATTAGCTAATTAAAAATTAATAACATTTTCAGTCACTGGGCACATAGAGCTTGTACAATCATAACTAACGGTATATTT
Organism: Medauroidea extradentata; assembly: GCA_003012365.1. Taxonomy (NCBI): domain Eukaryota; kingdom Metazoa; phylum Arthropoda; class Insecta; order Phasmatodea; family Phasmatidae; genus Medauroidea; species Medauroidea extradentata. The sequence goes on along the minus strand of PNEQ01053748.1, from coordinate 15,998 downwards.
GCAGAATGTTAAAATCACTATAAATTGCTGCTCTATGGCTGTACTTGGTTTTTCAAGTAGTCTGCTTTGAAAGGTTTACAAAGACTACACTTTCTCCCCTCCCCCGCCTTGGTGGCCGAATGGTCAACTCATTCGCTTCCCACCAAGGTGATTCTGGTCAGATTCTCGGTGGGGTTGGTCCCCGGATTTGCGCATGTGGGAATTGTGCTGGACGATGCCATTGGTCGGCTGGTTTTCTCGGGGATCTCCCATTTCCCCCCATCCCTTCATTCCGGTGCTGATCCATACTCACCTCATGTCACCCCTCACCAGCACTAAAGACCTTGATGTTAAGCGCTGACCAAAATCACTCACTCCCCACTCCCCTTGCCATGGGTATTTGAGAGATGTTTTCTTAGTATGAAAACAGAGCTAATTTTTTTTCATAGTTATATAAGCGTCATTCTGAAGCAAAAAAATATGTCTATCTCATCTGATTGGCTAGATATCATGGCATAAATGAAAACAAATGTTATGATTTTTCGTCTATTTAGTAATGGAACTTTGCAAAATTTTGCCATCACGTATATAAAATTTGTAAAAGTATTCAATTGAGCTGAAAACATAATGTCAATTTGTTGAGTGAAAGTGCAATCAGCGATTAATTCAAAAACCTTTTTACATTCCTTTAGGCCTAAGTGTTCATATTTAAAAGTTCTGATATCTGTGTACGGGCATTTACGTATTGATCATCATAAAACATTAAGTAACTCTATATCTCGACTGTTTGATAGCACTCAAGGATTTATCTAAAAAATTGAGATGCTCCCGTGTCCTGAGAGAAAGCGTGATGTCACGGATGCCTCACACTTCAGGATCCACATTACCCTCCTATCATTACTACATTTAGCTGAGATAGGAAGCACCCTATAATACAACCTTGGAGACTGGTCACAAATTAATAAAGTAACCTTGTTTCATTAGCACAGCTTACTTCAATTTCCTCCAGGAAAGTCTACACTTGGAACTACATTGTTTTTTCAGCAGTCATATAAAGCTTTCAGCGCATACCTTATGGTTCTCAAACTTTGTCCAGTAGAAGTAACAGCCGAGGCAGCCCGCATGTGCCACTTTGATTGCCCCAGAAAGGGCTCAGGCCGGCAGGTTGGTCTCACCCCAGTTTGACAGTTCAGCAGACAGACGCCTTCTTCTAAATCGCCCCTCATGGCACATGTCGCAGGCAGTCTGCCGATACTTATGTCATAAACTTTGCGGCCTAGGGTACCCCCAACGAGGGTAGCCTTCCAAGAATGACAAACTAAGGGCGGAGGTACAGCTCGGGCTCGACACCCAACGTCTGTGGCTCAGTAAACAGACACAACGTACATCATTCAGAGGCAATCATCGAACAGAGGAACTTGTGGACCATTTCGTATTTCACCTCGCGTTACACAAGTTACTCTTATTTCACATCGGGCCACACGTGCGAAAACTTAGCAATGCTGAATGTATCTCCAGACGTGAACAACTCCGCAGTCCCGCTGCAGCTCACAACCCTCTCTGACCACCTTCGCGGACCAGCACTGCTCTAGCACTTTCCTTCTCCTGCCCCTTCTCACGCCTACACCGCCAGCGCTCCACGGCGGCATATTGCACAACTTGTATACATAAATATAAACAATAAATATAAACAGATATTCAAGATAGTACGAGTCTACGACTATAATACAAGCATAAAATTACTACTATTCAAAATACATGTTCATTTCCTCACGGTTCTGGACCCAATATTACACACACACACATATTCATAAATCCATATCAGGGTTGTTGTGCACTTCAATGACATCATCAGTCCAAGTTTACACTGCACCTAGACGCAGGCATCTCAACACATTCCATGTCTTTTCGTCCTCTTACGGTTCGAATTTCGAAAAAAAAAAAAAAACTTAATCAAAAATTGAATTCATTGTTTGGGTGTCAAACTTATGTGATAATCATGACGTTAGTTTGTTTATTACAAGATATATAGAAGATTAATTGAAAACACCTTTTATCCTATTTCGTCAATTTCATCCCCGTAGGTGCCAAATTTGTAAACATCAGATAACTGTATTTGAAGTTTTTATGTAAACATTAATCATAAGCGAAAATACTGTCAATATTTAAAAATCCTTTGGGATCAATATTGATCATATATTGAAAACACATTTTTACTTTTTTTTACATCTTTGGAGATAAATTTGAAAAATTTATCTGAAATATATTTTGTGTCTTTATGTAGACAGTGTAGCGTCTGGTCCACAGGCCCACGATGGGTGAACAAATGTAGCGTCTCGTCACCACATTGTACCTGTGTCCCATTCGGTACAAACCAATGTAGCACACCAGTTCTCCTAGACTAGTGAACTAGCTCGATAACCCAGCCCCAAAGGCAAGGTTACAAGCTGGAACAGATCTCTTGATCTGTAGTCACATACTCAGGAATTTACTGGTAATAATTTTGTAGGGTATGTTGTATTGTAGACCAAATTTAGAATTTCCACAGACACAGTCAGAATTTGAAAGAAAGGTTCGTCCCGAAAGAATATACTTCACTATATTCCACTACTTCTGGTTTATTAGATTACGGTTTACATCGGCACGAAATACATTATTCCAGTCTTAGCACGTTGGATCCGGTTCACAGAAAGTTACAAGCAGAAACACATCACCACTATATCAGAGGTTTAAATTAAGTAAGACAATTGGCACACTGTGAATACACACGCGGCAAAGAAGAACGAGTAGCCATCCTGGCTCTCTGCACCTAGCGGCCTACATGCACGGGCGGAAAAGAACTTTGTAGAGTTCAAAATGTCCGAAAGAAAGGTAAAATAATAGAGACCACGGTGCATGTTAAATTTATCCACTCCCAAACTTCATTTCATGGAAATGTTTGGGCCGCAGCCCTGTGCACGTCGTGTCCGGATCGCGTCACAACTTTTATCAAACATGGCGGAGGCAAACATTCCAGGACAAAGGGCGAAGGGTCACCACACGCCGTGCTGTCATTGACTGGTTCTCTGTGGCGTGACCCTCGTCATTCATTCCATTATCTAGAACCCTCTAGGGCACAATCAGAAACTATGCATTAAAACAACAAACGGCGCCAAAACTCCCGCAGAAAAACCATAACACAAAAATAAAAACAAAGCTACTGCTTCCTACCAAGGCCACCTGGCCATAACAACAAACATTACACCCTATCTAGAACATTCAGGACTAAATAACTGCATCTTTACTCTCCATTTCTGGAACCAAGACCACTGAAATAAAATTACAGTTTTAAACATTTTATTAGAAAATTATGATCACATAAGATATTAATTTACTGAATAAAAACCCTTGTCCTGCAATGCTACAACATCATTCTTAAGCAAACATCGCTTTGATATCTTGACTGGTTCCATAGTTATGGAAGACTAATGGAAAACATATTTCATGCCTTTTCACTCCCTTAATTAAATAATTTTGAAACATATTGTATGCCTATGTCATATATTTGTATGAGCATCTAATTGAAGTAAAAATTACGATAGCATTTTGGGTTTGAATTGTACTTAAAACATGTTTTCCTCCTTTTTACTCTTTGGAAGTAGAATTTCAAGATTTACCTGCTTGAAAGTAAATTTCGTATTCCTTTAGTCAGTCAGTGAACACTTCTGTACATAGAGATACAATAATAGTTTAGTGCATGTTTCTTCACTATTTTCAACACAGTTCATTCTGTTTCACTTAGTTTTGGTTTTGGTTACAGCTACTGTTTATATTTTTTGCACAAAATGGCAACTTTCTTCTAACTGCCGCTACTTTGCTCTTGAGCAGAGTAAGTGAGGAGTGACATTTTGAACACAGGTATACTTCCCTAGGGTAAAATTTTGAACACCTAAAACTTGAAAATTTGGGTGAACTACCATATCCTATTGAATTGTCATAAGAGCCTAATGTGTTACATACTCTGGTCAGCAGCACCTTTAGAACTCCATTGATTTTGATCTTCACGCAGCCACACACCTCTTCCTATCTAGAAGACAACCATAATTGGTAAATAGCAACGCTTTGATTGTCATAGTGCAATCACATTGTAATTGTAACCCAAAAATTTTGATATGATCAACAACTCAATATAGTCTTAGAGGTCTATGTAAACTAACTAGCTTTGTTTATTTCAGAATGCACATTCATAATACTGGACAAAGATGTTCTGGAAGATAAAAATGATGAGATTGGTGAGTTCAAGATAGTTTTTAGTAAAACAGATTGTTTTGATTCATATAAGGTTGAAAAATACAGCAGAAGGTGAGGGGAGTGGGTGTTTAGATGTTTGTGTGTGTATATGTGTGGGTCTGTTCTGTGTGTGTGTGTGTGTGTGTGCGTGCGTGCGTGCATGTGTGTGCCCGCACGCGCGCGTGTGTGTGTTTTTTTGTGTGTGTGTTTTTTTTTTTTTTTTTTTTTTTTCAAAGTGACATTTGAGGTAGGCCTCTTAATATTTTATTTTGCAACCACTTGTGCATGTCAAGATTCTGGCTTTCTATTTGTTCTAATTAGTAGAGATCATAAGTCAGTATTGCATTACCATATTTATTGTGTGATAAAATCATTTGGTAACTAAATGCTAAAAATCTTATAAAGCTACTCCTACAATAATTTCATGTAGTTTAAAGCTAAGTGAAGTGTAGCTGCCTCTTCTCAGTGATGAATGTGAAGTAGAGATTATGAATTATGTAAATAACATTGAGTCTCCACGATAATCTTGTCTTCTGCACAAACTGTTAACAATCAAGTATGATTGTACTGATGATGTTGAATATTGAGATTGTGTAATAATGAAGTTAAAATTTTATTGTTGGCTGTATTACAAGATTTATGGTGCTTGTTCGTTGATTCTTGTGGACGTTACGTTGTATAATTTGGTAGGTCTTTCATTGTTCATTTCAGAGGCCATGATTGGTGATACTAACTTGTTCCTGCTTTATAATGACTGTGACAAGAAAGTTGCTGAGGCAGAAATAATGATAGCAGAGACAAGTGCTCGAGGGAAACGTCGTGGATGGGAAGCAATGCTACTTATGCTAAGATATGGTATAACATATGTTACCACTACAGTAGAACCCTGTCACAATGTTTCTCAAGGGACTGAAAAATGTTTACATTATAAATGGGAGAAAACATTGTAACAGGGTAAGTTCCTATTACAAAACAGTTTTAGGGACCAAATGAAGGTAGCATCATAACCAGGAAAACATTAAAGTGGGAACACTATAACAGGTTTCTACTGTATTTTGTTTAATTTCTGTATCTACTTTTGTGTTAACCACACAATTTTCTTTAATATCCCTGTTTTACATTGAGGTCATATGTTTCCTGCTTGTGATTATCCTTCAGGTCGTCAATAGGCGGCCCGCGGGCCAGATGCAGCCCACAGAGGAATTTCTACTGGTCCGCCATCAAAACGCCAGAAATCAGCGAAAATGTTTTGTCATAATAATTTAAAGGAAATTTCTTAATAGTTAGTTAGGTCATTGTAATCTCTATGTGTGACAATGATTTTTGTTAGACTAACGTTAAGTTAAATTAAATGACTCCGTACAATGTCTATAATTTTTTACTGTGTTCTATTTTTTCTTTGCCCTCGAGTGTCTTTGGTAGTTATAAAATTGAAGCAAGTGGCCCGAAGGTACATTTAATTGAGAAGTCCTGATATAGTCTGTCACACATAAAAAATTCCATTTTTTTTATAGTTCAGAATATTATTATGTGTACTAATTTCTACAGAAAAGTACCTTTCATTTTGATGTACTGCACAATTTGAGAGCCAGCTAGGTGTGTTTGTGCAAAAATCACTTATTAGCGAGAAAATACTGTTTGTGCCATGGCAACAGCACTGTAAAAAGATGAACACAGCTGTCAAAAAATTGATTTCTTACATGAGATGGCTTTGTGGCATTTTCTGTTTGGTGTGATCCGTGCACTGACTGGGGCGTGTTTGCCATTTGAACCGACCTTTATTTTAGTGAGGCTTGTGCTGTGTGCAAGAAAGTTCTTGCTGGAGTCAGCCAGCATGGTAGTCTTATGTAGCTGAGAGAAGTATATTGAGCAGAGCAAGTGGGTGGGATAGCTGGCATGTGCAACTGCCCTTGATATTCACCATGCAATATCCTAACTGGGATTTGTTGCAAGTACAGTAGAATCCTGTTATAATGCTTTTCAGGGGACCTGATAAAAAAGTGTTACATTGAGGAAAACTCTTGTTTGCAGGAATCAGTAATTTTATGACAGTAGTTGGGGAACATACAAAAGCAGCATTCAATTTCACATTTTGTGTTCAGTGAGTTAGCAATATTGTACAGCTTGTGTGCCTTCAAAAACATATAGTACATAACTACTTAATATATTTAAGCATAAGAGTTATCTCTAGTTGCTTCCTGTAGGTAAATGGTAGTCATATTCACTACCACTTCACTACATATGTCCCTGTAAAGCACACCTATGATACCCATGATGAACATTAGCAGTTTCATAAAATTAAGTTTTGACATGGTTATTGCATCTAATGTAAATTTTTAGCAATTTATAAGTTTTGTGTTTATCGAGGACTATTATAATAAAACAAAATTTTAAATGTGCACACATAACCATGTCAATAGACCTACATTATTAGAAAATTAGTAATGTACTATTGAGGTGTGTTATGATCTAATGGCATAGGCCATTTACAGTAAAGTGAGCATTTTGTATAGATCTGTTTAAGCCCGTTAGTATTTTTGTACCGCTTTTCAGTGCACAGAATGTTGCGCAGTTCACCTGGCATACTTTGGGCCATGTTCTAGAGAGTGTTGAGAGTAAAATATGTCTTATACATGTGGTTATGTGGCCTAGTGACCTAATACCGCAGTACACTGTATTACATGCCAGCATACTTGTGAGTGTACGATGGATGACAGGGGTGACACCAACCCAGGTGTGGCAGAAATTGCTTTCTTGCTCTAGTGGATTGGATGGGGTGAGCTGGTCTAATGTCTGTCATATATTCTGAGCCTCTCCCCTCTGGACTTCTTTGTGTGGGACAACCTGAAGATGTAGGTGTATAGCAGACAAAATCCGCACGTTCGGTTACCATAGGAAATCATATGCCACTGATCAGTTACATGCATGCCTACCTGGTATGCAGTGGCAACGCTTGGTACTGCACAGCACAGCCTGGATGGACACTGCACATTTCAAGCGACAGTTTTGTGGTACCATGTACAGTAGAAGCTCGGGATACCGCGCTTCGATAAACCGCCCATTCGGCTATATCGCGGGGTAATTCATGTCCCCCAAGCTAATGTACCAGAAACTTCACAATCCTACTATGTACTTCAAAGGGACGTTTGTTTTGCCGGTCAAACGATCAAACGAGAGGAGCGGAGAAGGACAAAAGGCAGCAGACAGGAAGCGGTAATGCACGTGTTCAAAGTTTGACAGGCCGGATGTGTTTATTAGTCGCCAGGAGTCTTGATGTCTCGCTGTGCGGCGGTGCAGAAGACCTCTTGTTAGGGGCGATAGGAGTGGAGGGGAAAGTATTGCTTGGAAGGGGGAAGGGACAGAAACTGGCACTAGGGAATCCCCAGCCGCTACGTGTGTGCTGACGACACACTAGCAGCTGCCAACAAGAATTTATTGCGATCAGTTAATTTTTTTATGTGGTGCGATGTCGCAGAAAAGAAAGGCTTATTTGGTGAAAGACAAGTTAAACATTATCGACATAACATAAACTACAGTAATTTAAGAGTTAAACTGGAGTACTGTATTACAGTCAGCCCGCCTTATCCGCGGACTTCGTATCTGCGTTTTTCACTAACTGCGGTTGGAAAACGAGGGGAGAAAACGTAAAATATAAACATGAAATTCTTAAGAATTCGTATTTTCGTGCGCGCACGTAGTTTGCCGCTTGAACTACTAGCATGCCACTCGTGCACGAGAGAGCAGCTAGTTTCGTGTTGTCAGCCACTGTCATCTACTTCGTTACGCAATGTGCTTGGTGCGCGCAGTATGTTTGTTTACCAGCAGTCAGCGGATGGTGCGGGCGGCAGTACTTCACTTGCATAGATCTTATCGCTTGCATCACGCTTCCAGAACGAAATGATTTGGTATCTCCCGCGGGCTGTTTCGTCTGTCGCCTGCCCGCAAACTGCTTCCACACAGAACACACGCGTGTATTTAATTACATTGCCTTGTTTGCCTGCTTGCCGCCCGCCCGCATGTAGTACACGGCCCTGAAGCGACTGTACTGTGTGCAATTATAGACGATTCCGTGGCCTGCAGTGTAATATTTCCTAAAAAGAAAGACTTTAGCAATCCTTCTAAACCGAAGAAAATATCGTAAAATTCTTACTTTGACTGACAAAATGTAAAAACTACATTTAATCAAAGACATTTTTGTTGCAATTGGCTGCAGGTACTGTGAAAAAAACGAGTGTGTCATTTGTACGTCTCGAAATAAAGCACGACAAGTAAGATCAAGTGTTAGTACTGCACCGAAAACTGCAGAAAAATCTAGCTAAGTTAACTTAATTGCAATCATTGGCGCCATGTTTAAACAGAAACTGATAAAACTTTGTCGATATCCATGTTTACCAGTGGAGTTAAATTTTTCAGTGATGTGTGTGAAAAAATACTGCGCCAAGTCTATTTTAGTATAATCAGTGATGCCGTATTAAAAACGAAACTGCTAACATATAGTTAGTTATGGTCAAAATATTTAATGTTTATGATCCAATTCTTTTCTGTAATCAATATGCACGTCATACAAGCAAGAAATATTTAGAGACAAATGCAAAATATTCACGCCCATGTAGTCGTAATTGTGCTTGTTCCACTGTTGTTTTATGTAGTTGACAAAGATAAAGTACACATTACAGGCAAAAAATAGTGTTATCAGATGCCATTCTATCAACACTTGTGGAGACACACTTTGTCTGCCCAGCGCATGTCCTTGGCAGTGTAGGGTGGATGGAGTGATAGCGCGGCGGATCAGGCCCGTGCTGTCTTATAACGTCAGCAGTAGCAGACCACCTGGCTCGCGTGCGCTGTTGCCAAGTCACCGCGTCCACTCGCAGTGTAGCTGCCGCTGTATTTAACTTGCGCCGAAATGCACACGCTACGTGTAATTTTTACGATATTTAAATGTTGTGGGACACTTTACGAATGTATTAAATATCTGTACCTCGCACAAATATAGTAGCATTTGAGATTAGGTGTTACAAAATTTTTTTTATTAATTGTATGTAGTGGTTTATGTAGGTTATTACGGTGTCTTGAATATTCACGGTTTTCGTTATCCGCAAATTTCCTGGAACGAAATACCGCAGATATGGCAGGCGAATTTTAAAGGATGAAAGTTTAACGTGATATGGTGGCAAATAAGAACATTGCGGCGCTAAATAACACTTATTGAAAAAAAGTTTTTTTTTTTTTGTTCTTTCTGGTTTATCTTGGTATAGCACGCATAGGCTATAGCGTGGGTTATATTTAAGTCTCCTGACATGAACGCTTTATCGAGCTTCTACTGTATAATCTATGCCATACAGCTTTATATGTTTTTCTTTCACAATTGTCCTTGTAAATAAGTTTGAAGCTGCATAGTTAGTTTTTTTATCTGCAGGGTTTTTTTCCTATGTTCTCTGGAACACACCCTTGAAGTGTTTTTTTTCTCTTTCCCTCCCTCCCTTCCTTCCTCATTCCCTCGAAACATTCAAGACCACAATAATATATTATTTTTGTTATTATACCTGTTGAGAGTACTTACCATGGACAGCATGCTAGCATGCTACTCTTAATATTGTATACACAAGAAAAAAATTGGGATTCAGTATTTTCAGAGGACAGCTCTGGGGAAAAGAAACTACAAAACAAATATTGTGAACTGTCGTGCTCTTAGAACTAACTAGTTTGGCCAATTCTAGGAACTGTCTGCAATTCACAGTCAACTGCAGGCTGCATTTTTTGAATCAGGCCTTACTCTGTTTTCAAAAAGGACTAACCAGGAGTTCATTGATAAGTTAGTAGTGTTAATGCTGGTCAGTTTTTGGACATTTAAGAATTTAAATGGTTTACTTTTTAAATGCTGCTCTATATTAGTACCTATACATAATATGTTTTGGTTCAAATACTGGGTGCACAAAGTTGTAATTCAAAGTATTGAAGACTGTAACTAACATGATGTAAATGAAAGGATGATTACACATATTGTGTTTTGTGTTTACAGACTTTCGAACAGATATAGTTTTTGATAAATTGATGATCTTTTGGATGACATTAACAAACACAATTTATTGCCCTCTTACCGATAAAAAAAGGATTGCTTAGTTAATATGTTAAGTTTTCATCAGTTTTAGTAAAAAAATAATAAGACTTAAAAATGTAGTACTTTGTATTTTAAAAGTCTTACTTTGTTCTAAACTATTTTTTTTTAATAGACACTATAATATTAAACTAAAGGCACCTGAATGTTGCAGGTGCTGAAACTTTAAAGGTTAAGAAGTTTGTGGCAAAAATTGGCTCTGACAACACCCGTAGTGTTGCCATGTTTAGGAAAATGGGTTTTCAACAGGTATGCATAAATTAATACTATATAATGAATTTTTACAAAGCAAATTATGTTCTGCAGTCACACTTAAAATATCATGTGCATATGATATTTAATTTTTATCCTTCTATGTTCATTTATTTGGTGTCTTAAGGTATTATGTTTGCTTTAAAGTAGGGGGACCTTTATGTATCATTTTCAGGAGACAGGAAAAGAAAATTTCTATACTTGTGGACTTTATGATGTATAAGTATTAATTGAAAAATGTGACCACAGAACATTTTCAGTGGTTATAGACTTTCAGTCCACCTGGTTTTCATAGCAGGTAGGGTTCACCCGTAAATTAGTACAAGAACAAGATAAGTTGCTCATGACCTGGAAACTACACATGTATGACGTAAGTTGTGTTATATTAAATACATTTGCTGTATTATGTACTTTACACGTGTGCAATGTATGGTCAGTGGGAATGGCTTATTTGTAAGAGACAGTGCAGGTGGTAAACATGAATGCAGGAGAAACATAAAATAAAATTAATGAGATTTTAGCAGAAGTAAAGTCAAGTTCTAGATCTGCAACAGAAATAAGATGTTGCTGGTGCACCAGTGTCTTGAGCTAGCACATTTTAAGTTTAGATATCTCACATCTAGTATTTGTGTAAGCAAGCTAGAAAAAGGAAAGGCATGCGTCAGTTTCTGCTTGTCAGTTTTGAGTTTAATGTTTGTGTCGCACATAAAAACAAAGAGGGCGTGTACTGTTTCTGTCGGCTTGAAGAGTCTAGTCACACTTTGTCTTACAACTCTGCAGACAGTACATTATTGAGAAGGGAAAGGGGTTTGCAGGTGAAAGCCCTGTACTGTTATAATTATGGCCCATTAGCCCAGCTTTGATCTAGGATCAGCATTTTAATGATGACACCACTAATTTTAGTCATGTTGCTTTTCACTCGGGAATACACTGAAGTACCTGTTTTCATTAGAGAGATTACCTATATGTGCCTGTAGCAATATACGTTCTAGTTGTCTGTGTCTGAATATAAAACTGAGAATTTTGTTGCAGGTTAGCCACAGTAATGTGTTTCAGGAAGTTACCCTGGAGAAGGAAGTGGACTCAGAGTGGTTAGATTGGCTACACAAGCAAACTCAGAATGCTATTACAGAAGTCAAGGACTTGTAATCATTTTAATCCTGCAACAAAATACCCACCTTTCTCAGGTGCAGTATTAAGGTGAAAGTTGGAACAGTATACAAATGTTAATGTTTAAATATGTGGCTGTGAAATATATACTATATGTACATTTGTGTGTTTGAGATTACCAAAATCTTTTGGGATTATTTAAATAAGGCTTGATTGCTGATGTACTAGTCCAAGGGAATTTGTGAGATTATTGCTGGATTTATGTTTTTAATAGTTACAACCTATTTAAAAAAATTTGTTAAATGCTGTTTTTCATTTGTCTTAAAAATATTCATAGTTAATTTTAGATTATAAAATAAAGTAAACATTTTAGTTAAATGGATGTTTATCACTATGTAAGGGGATGGGGGGGGGGGGAAGGTTTCAGTTCTTAGGGTGCCGAAACTCTGCCGTTGTTATTAAAGGATGCAGTTGTAGCGGCTACGGAACTCTGCTGTTATTATATAATGATGTAGAAGGAAAATTGCAGTAACGACAAAGAAAGAAGGTCTGGAACTGCTCCTTATCGTTGGCAGACTCCTTACCACAGAACTTTTGGGTGTTTTGTTGTAGAGGTTGTGCTGATGACTGTGATGACAGTGGTGTTAATCAGCAAAAAATAAATAACAAAAAAAAAAAAAAAAAAAAAAAAAAAAAAAAAAAAAAAAAAAAAAAAAAAAAAAAAAAAAAAAAAAAATATATATATATATATATATATATATATATATGCCTTTATCTTTTATTTAAACTCTCATTTGAAGAACTTCACAAGAATAATACAGGCTATACATCCCACTACCATGCCAGATTTCCCTGGTGGTTAATGTAGTGAGTGCTCGCCCTGGGTTACATTAGTTGGATTTTCCTGCATACTGTACTGCGACTTGCAGTTTGCACTCAGTTGTAAAATCTAGTCCGGCGTCTTATCAATCTTCGTTCTGTATTACGCTGTTATAAGCATCTACAATTTTTTATAGATAAATTAAAACGAAAAATGTGTTTGAAAAAAACTATAGCCCCTTCTACTGGCGAATCTGCCCTCTGGCCTTCACAGCCCCTCTCCAGCACCTAACATGTCCAGCCACCCCCACCATGACGTCCCAACTGATGCAACTTAGCCGGCCATCTCCGGTGTATAACGACTGTTTGCAAGCTCCAACTAACCATGACTTAACCAGTCATCTCTTCACGACCGCTCACTAGCTCCGATGGATCACGACTAACTTCTCCTGGGCGAACACTATGACTTACTCGCCCAACCGGCGGAGTAATACATCAGGATCCAACTTGTTTAAAAACAATGGTCTATTGGCATTTATCAAAACAAAAATAACTTAACACAGTTACTGGCAATTTTACACAATATTTTATTCCACAATAACTTCTAAAAATTCATTATTTTAATAATTGGGGATATGCTGCATCATCAAACTGTTGCGGAGCACCACCTTCTCAGAGTTTTGTTCCGCATGTCTTTACCACCCACGAAGATCAAATAACGATCTGCTGCCCAAGCTGCATGCCGGCACGTCTCTGTACATGCCTCCAAGCGTCTGAACTCTGACCTGCCCGCCAGACGAATCACATCCCAGAGGCGGCGAGCTCAGAGTCTACTTGAAATTTTTAAAATCGAAGTGAAGCACATTACAAGAAAAAGTTACGTATTAAAGTTGTTCAAAATTAAATTGTCTTCAAAATGAGTCCAAACATGATATAAATTAAATAAAATTGACCCGTAAAATTTACTGCTTTTAAACTTGCCTTAGCAGTTAAATTTAGATTATGTGTTACTTTCTCTTCCAGCATCCCCCATTAATATGTTGGATGCCGCAGTATACATCCTTACCTGTGATTAAGTTAGCATGATTAAATTGTTACAAACAAAAAAAATAAAAGTGACAAAAAAATTGAAATTACTATATGATAAGAAACCAAGTATGGGCTATGTGCTTGTGCACGTCACAATTAGTTTAATGTAATGTTTTTTTTTTCTGTCTTATTAAAGACAAAATATAACTGTTACATAAATAGCACTTAATGAGAAGGGTATTAACACCATATTGGTTTGTTAAAATTTTCACCTTGGCAGTAGTACAGTGTTGAATATCTATGACTGAAGTAAGTCATTCGCATGACTCACATGTAAAATGCAGTAAACCCTTAAGCCCTTCATTGAATATAGTACACTACTTCGTGCTCTTTTGTATTTGTTCACTGTTTTATGCTTTCGAATTATGTGCAAAGCTGTCATATCCTTACCTTCTATTGTTTCTGCTAAAAAGTATTTATACATGTAACGCAGCAACCTAGGGATTTTCTTCAGCAGTTGGCCACAATGTTCCACAAGAAAACTGTTAAAAGGTATATTCTCGCTGACACAAGGATCTAGTTCCGAGAAATGCAACTACGTCTCAACTGTTCTGTGCAGGCAAGTGTAGTTGCACGCCATATATTAATTTGTAGTGTAGTTTCCTAACCTAACAAAGCAGACATTTCAATCAGTGTATAGCTTTTTTTCATATTTTAAACCAATTCAAACTAATTGAAACTAATGATTTGGCAGGAAGAGACCAGTAGGCTTACTAATTACATAGTAATAAAACAATACGGTGCACTAGTACCTACAGATTAGTACTCGTTGATAGAACACACACAAGAGAGGACGGACACTTTTTCCACGGAAGCTAGCGACGTTTCGTTGGCCAGGCTGGCTTCTTACTTACTGTCAACTTTTCTGAAATTAAATCATAGCTATAAAATATTCTTAGGGGAAAGGGTTAAGAAACATCTTGAGTTATAAGTGTTCATTATGTTTTCCTATTTCTATGATTTGCCATTCTATACCTTGTCTTTCTGCACTTTTTATGTAGTGCTGACATGTTCGTAAGCCTACTTAGTGTTCTATAAACCTTGAGGAGTGACTTGACTAGATGACAAGTTATGTCAATTATCGCAAGCCAATGTACAAAATTATATTCTACTATTTTATGTCCAATTACAGTATTGATTTACTTTACGATTTCTTTGTAAATTCCTAGCACATAATATGCAAAAAAAAAAAAAAAAATTGGAAGGAATTCTAACACAACATAAAAAATTACAAAACATAATGTTAAATTTATTTAAAGAATGACTTTGAAGGAATCAATTAAAATTGAAAGAACTGTGCACAAGTATTCGCAGGATGGTACTCGCAGATAGAAAGTGTGCCTCCACTCACCTGATGAAGCAGATGTAGTCTACGAAACGTTGTGACCGCGCAACCGCAGAGAAATGTGTTTGTCCTATGTGCGTGTGTTTCTATCTGCAAGTACCATCCTGTGAGTACTTGTGCACAATTCTTTCTATTTTAATTGTAATTAGTAGCCTAGTGGCCTTTCCCACCATTGTCCATAAATGTAAGTTTCATTAGTTGTCAGATTACTTCATTTATTCTTTTTTATGGCATTTATTTGAATTTCAAGAAAATTCTACTATTCAAACGATACCAACATGTACATGACCTGCAACATGGTTTGGATATGATTTTATGTACAGGAAAATAAAGCAATCCATTCTATAAGTGGTGTGTGATGATTTGTTATTTGTGTTTTGGTATTGAATAAATGTAGTGTTTCATGTGAATTCCATGTTATGTTAACTATATAGTCCCTAGTCATGAGCTTTTCAGCTCTTTGAGATAAATCTGAATAAAAGGGAAAAAAAGTTGTGTGAAAAATATTGATGGTCCTCTGCCATAATGTACTATGTATAGCGTATTGTTTTTATTCTTGCATTTGATGTATATTGTATTGTTTTTTCTTGAATGTGTACATACACATGAGGGTATGGCGTAAAGGTGTATTAGTGGTGGCCTACAGGTTTTTGTTGTCTTATGCAAGACTTAGAAAGTTCCTTTTTAAAAGTAACTACACTAGACCCCCGATTTTACGAACACTGGATTTTGCGAAGGTAGCGATTTTACGAACCTACTCTCGGGAACCGTCAAAAAATCGCAAAAATTTTCCAAAAAAAAAAAAAAAAAGTTAAAAAAAAAGCTGTTGAAAAATGTGAATGCGCACGTCGGAGAGAAACGTTCGGCTGGTAAGCATTACTATGTAGGTTACACAGTTTGTCGACCCCTGATTTCTTTAATGAAGCGAAATCTTACTCTTCGTAGATAACGTGTGACAGCTAGAGTTACATGCATGTCTTACCTCTGGCAGATCACACCCCTCCCCCACATACCTTC
>PNEQ01053747.1:0-21367 GCA_003012365.1 Medauroidea extradentata | reverse complement strand
TAATGGCCTATACTTTGGGTAATTAAATCTAAAAAACCGTTGAGTATAATTCTACAAAAAAAATTCAGCTACAAATTATAACATATAAGCATCAAAACTGTGCAGCGAAATTTTCATATGAGTATTACGTAGCAATAAAAAAATATTTTCGAAATCGCTGCAAAACTCCGTAACAAGGCCTTAAGGGGCCACCATATTTGCCCTTCAAATGCGTTGCAACGAACTACGATTATTCTCTTTTTGACGAAACTATTTACCGCGCAATACAACTGTTTATCTACGAAAAGAACACACACTATGTTGCTATAGTTTTAAAAATTCGGCATGTTTATTAGAAACTATATTTTCGGGCCACTCAAAATGGCCAAAAATGGCTTTTCCTGACTGCCGTATCTGGGAAAATAACAACCAAATTCGAATAATACAACTATAGAAACAAGCGTTATACTTTGAACTGTGTTTCCCACAAATTAAAATAATGTAATCATCGCTTAGAGTCATATAGTAAATAATATAATAGTAAAGCACTGCAAGCCAGTTGAGTGGCTTGCGCGGAGAGGCGATAATGAATTACATACGTCAGTCAACCTTACCGCTCCTGCTTCACATACACTAACGCAGCCTAACTAGGGAGACCCCTTAACGTCAAGGCTCTGTCTGAAACAGTCGGGATGAAAATGTCAGCTATCTTCTCGTGCACATACTTCCAGTGTGGACGTCCGTTCAGCCTCGTCGGAAGAAAGCTGGCTGTTCAGTTGGAGAAATGCCAAGCAGAAATCCAGGGAACCCCCGCGGTGAAGTATTCTTCAGTAAATCTTCGCCGTTCTCTTTCTATTTCATCCTCTCTTCTTGAGACACGCCATCTTCCCTTTCCACACTGGAGTTGTTCGAGCAGACAGTATATTACAAGCAGTTTTAAATATTACGATATTGCCTGCCTGGTTGACTTGTCTGCAAGGTTAGATATGACCCGGAGGGTGTACAATATTCCGCTGTCGAAAATGTTGGGGTATGGTTACTGGCGACTGACAGGTTGTTGGTACGAGCCTATACTCCCTCCCCCTCCTCCCATATGACTATCTTTTGTAAAATGTTTATGGGCCGCGTGCAGCGGAGGGTACATAAACTCTAGCTGCAGTTTACGAGCTCCAAGATGGCGCAGGCAATAAAGTGCACATCTTCGCCCGCCCGGCAGGTCAGACCGGAGACCACGCATCGTTCGCCGCGGTGTCAACTGGAACGGCAGAGCGAATTGCGTGCCACGCCGGAAATAAAATATCACGAATAAAAGTCTGTGTGTCATGTCGAGAGAAGATCTCGCCTCAGAGCGAGGGCAGTATTTCACATAAACGTAACGGCCCCTTCATACCTCGCACTCCAGCGGCTCTGATTTCATTAAGTGTGCCGCCTACTCGTGCGACGAGGTTGTAAGGCGACTTTGAAGTGCGCATCAAATGCTGCATCGCCTCAACGAGCCAAGCGCTGAATTAGCGGGCAAGATTCTCGCCGTACCATTTTTACTATTGGACAAAGCTGCGATCATACAATTTTATTGGTGGAAAGTCGGTAACAAAGTTCAAGTGCATTTTGAAGTACGGCAGTCTGAAAACGCATTTAAAACTATGCTTCCCAATTTTTGTTTCTAGATGTCATGGTTTCGAAAAACCTCAAAATGACAAAAATCGGCCTTTTCAAATTGCTGTCACGTAAAAAATTACCAACCGGGCTCATGAAACAAAAATACATAAGCACATGCTTGACTTAACGCACTTTCCGGAAATAAAAAAAGTAGGGTCACCGTTGAAAGTCTCATTAGGAAAAACTAACAATCAAAACACTGCGCGTCGTTTTGGCGGCCTGCGCATTAAGGCGATACGATTGTTGAAGTACGAGGTCTATCTCTTATCATCTACCTGTTTTCGTACCTCAAACTCGGCATCTACCGCCTGCTGTACAGGGCTCTTAATATGCTACGTCTATTTGCCCACCTGTCCTCCCTCAGTGCGGGTTTAAACCCGCTTCCTCCATAATTCTTCCTTGTCGACATCTCCCCCGACTCGTCCATCAATCACGTGACCAATTAGAAATGCGCCCACGTGTCCGCGGCGGGACTGGCTAGATGGCGCACGCCCCTGGCGGACGGCGTAGCAACTAGTCGCGCATGGCACTGGCAGTCACGCGAGCTTCACGCAGCTCAGGTTAATTATAACAAGTTAGACAGAGCTGTGTTCAAAGTTTGGCACAGGGACAATTTCTGCCGTTTGAGCGCTGGTATAGGTAATAGATGTAAGCTGACCTATCACGGAGGTTTTCGTGAATACAAAGTTACACGATGCTGATAATTTAAATGCCGATATTGGTTTGTGTTCATTTAAAAAAGGAATTGAATGGCTTCTCTGTGTGCGAAGACTAGTTAAAATAACTTTATTACGGTCACACTTTTATTAAATTCCTTAGCGATTGCAGCGAAACTAGCGGCAAAACTTTTCCTGTGTCAAACTCTGCAATAAGAAAACACACTTTTTTCTAACCTTTAATAGAACTTAACGCAACCATATTGCGGACTGCGATCACTTACCGTCGGACAGAATTGAGTAATTTCGCATCGTAATATCGTACCAAGAACTTTTTCAAGACGTTAGTAAAGTAACATGGGAAAGTGTTTTTGATTAAAAAAAACTACAAAATCAACGATGTCTTGTAGATATGTTATCTGTAGCTGTCTGGCAAGACGTTTTACTCGCATACGTTACATTCTCTGTGACTTGTTTGGTTTCTTACATTTGTACCTCAAAAAACCAGAACATTTTGACTTTGACATGATATTTTGCCAAACAAACAACAAATGCGGTAAAAATAGTTATTTCTTAAAGGCGTATTAATTGAACATTTATTAGTACATAATATGTAAAATAGCGAATTTTTTTCCAAGGCCCTGAATTTTCGAAACCGGCCCAGCGAATTTTTTTTTTTTTTTTGTAATCTTGTTTAGGGGGAGTGTTAGACAATTTTGCTGTGTTTTCAGTTTTTGAGCCATAGCATTTATTCAAATTGTACTGCACAAATTTTATCTTCGAAAAAACATGGGATATATTCATGGCAAACTGCTTGATATAAATAATAGTGAAATCTTTCATTAATTTGTCATGCAGAATCATTGTAAGAGAATTCTTGAAAGTTAACCAATAATTCTCTTGCAATGATCCTGTCAGGCAGTTTACTAAGAATATATCCTATGCTTTGTCGAAGAGGAAATTTTGATAATACAATTTGAATAAATGTTATGGCTCAAAAACTGAAAATGCAGTAAAATAATCTAACACCATCCCTCAAGGTGTTAGTAAAGGACGAGTAACGTAGCCAATGGAGGCTCGGCGCCCTCTTTTCTTTCTCTTTTATATCCTCCCACCAAGCTCGTCAGTGCATAATGAGAGTTGTTTAGCTCGCGGCGGTTGGCAAGCGTGAGGACGTGCATAAAACAGCAGACAACATGGCTTGACGTGGTGCGAGCGAGTCTGCGTACAGCTCGTTATTGTTCTAAATAAAATCCTGTACACGCACACAAACATTCTGTCTCTGCCTCTGCCCGAGGCTTCTCTCCAGTCTCGTGAAATTCATGCGCTTCTTTCACAGATGAGCGAATAACTGATTACACGCGAAATACCGGGCGTTTGGAAAACCACTGCCTGATTCCATAGTATTTTAGAACGAACTGTAGTATTACACAAAACCTTCATACATTTATGTCCAGGAAATTATTTGTATGCAACGAAATGGATTACGGCCTACGAGTGGAGACTAATGTGATGCAATTGCACTGTGTGTAAAATTGGTTGTATAGGACACAGGCGCACGACACTAAACATTTCGTGCATATGTCGACTTCTCAAGCTCAAGTCGACATTGAAGAAAATCTGTTTTCTTCGATATTCCATTGTGCATAGTAAATTATTGTATTGGAATGTTCACAAAGAAAATTGTTGGAAGAGCATTTGCCGAAAAATGTATGTTTTTTATATTCAACTATTCTATTTGTTTATTAACCCACGTACAGTTTAGACATATGTCGGTTTACAAACATTACATGTGATGTATACGGCAAAATTATTAGCATTTCAAGATAAAAATAACAAAGAAAAAACTGGCTAAATGTAAAAAAACAGGAATATTAATGATGTATGTACTAATAATATAATAAGAAAGTAATTGTTATAATTCTTATTTCTAGTCTAATTACGTTACAGCTATTGAAACTTCAATCTCCATATTATACGTATAATCTGACTTTTTGTGAGTTCGTGTTTAGTGGACCCGTATTTGCCATATCCTCTGTATATTTGAATATCGTTTCTTTTTTACTGGCGTATCATCCCTCAATTTAGTTACCATGTAGGAAAACGACGTTTTGTAAAGTCAACTTCAATTGGCAGGTACTTGTAGGGCGTGCAAATTTACTCGTAATAATTCAAGATTTTGGTGGAAGAAGGGGTATTATGACACTTTTGTAAACTTTTGAGAAAAAAAAAATTATTTAAGAGGGAAAAATACAAAGGCTTGTCTAAAATTCTCAATTTTTAGATTATGTTCGGAAATCATTATGTAAATCATCAAGAATAATTTACTAAACAAAACTTGTAGTGATTTTTTAATTGAAGCTCATTAATGTGATAAAGCCCGTCCTCTACCGAAACATTTAATTAATAGCAGTATAAATACTTGGTAATAAAGTGTGATTGTTTGAAAGTACAGAATTATTTATACAGTGAAACAGCCTCTATCTGTCGCCACTGCGACGTGTTGCGTGCAAGAATGAGGTAATTACAAGGTTTGTATGAAATTACTCGACGGCTGTAGCTAAAGAGCAAAACGCAGTGTTAACGATTTGTTTAATACCACATTGGTCGCTATAGAGCTGTGTCGTGAGTGGCTCTCTCTTAACTTTTCCAATTAGGACGTCACCCGCCCGCCTTGTCTCGGCCGAGCCCAAACAAGTAGCAGCCTTCTTTTAACGACTTTCAACCCATTTACGTCGGCGAGTTCGTTCATTTCATCTTACTTGCCTCGCAGATTGGCGTCCGGGCAACACAGCGCATTCTTCTGGTCGAATAAGTCGCTGCCAGATGTCTAGTGCTTTATATTATGTCCGTGGAGTCTCCGGACAATCTGGGAGACTACTATAGTCTTGTTCCTACAAAAATAAGACATTACATTTCTCTTATAGAGCCAATAATTTTAAGATGTAGTGAAGTAATTCCATTGCGAGTTTGCTTAAAAAGCAGTAATGTTTTCATTTCCCGAATCTTGAATGAGAATAATTTCGGCATGAAGTAATACAAGACGGGACCAGGGGCTCAGAGAATCAGAGAGAGACAAGGGATGTGGCCATGGCCTGTATTAAATAACCACCCTTGCATTTGCGAGGAGTTACGTCGGGGAACAATGGAAAGTCATCGTAGTCTAGCTAGACTTGGAATGCGTCTTGATTTATTCCTTCTCCTTCAACTCGAACTTCAAACGTGTTGTAGTTATCCTGGGAATGTTTCGAAGCTGTTTGAATAGTAGATCTTTCACAAAATGTTCGATGCATCTCATAATTCTTACTACAGTTTCTCGTGTGGTTCGTTTAGTTTTACTGACTGATGTGTCCACCAAATTTTTTGGCTTCAGTAATTCTAAAGTAGAAATTAATTCACTGGAAATGTATTGTAAAATAGTTGGTACAAACACCTAACAGAAATCACAGCTATGTTGAGGAATATCTTGTCAAAATTTAAATGCATTTTTCTCAGAAGAAATTAATGGTTGAAATTAACCATTCTGGAACAATGCACTGATGTTATAGCTGTGGCAGTCATTTTGTTCGTTTTAAGTTGGGACCGTTAGACTGAGTTTGAGGGACAAAATAGCCGGAATGGCGATACAATACAATTTTCAGTGTTGGTATGATTGATACCAGTGCTTCGACTGCAAGCAAACTTTTATAAACGGTCGTTGTATAACTAAAACGAGATGAATTTAGGCACCGACGTCAGCGGAGACAAGACGAAATTCAACAGGACTAGGAAGAAAACTGAGAGTACCCCGAGAAAACTGAGTTGCCGATGACTCATCATTCCTTCATCAAATTTTAGTTCAGTGAATAAATGAGTCGGTAGTCTAGATAATATGCCCGGAGCTTGACGCGAGAGTATTTTCTACGGAGGCAATTTTGCTGCCACCGCTACATGAAAATCTGGGTTCACAGTTGAAAACGTGCCAGTAAGCATAGAACATAGGTCGTCCGCATAAGATCTAACTTCTATTTTTTCGAATCTACTTTTGCACAACTGCTGAACGGGTCGTGTGCATGAAAACTGCGGCATAGGTATTGGCTGTATTTCATTTCTTGTGCTGACGAATAGGTCAGCAGTCAGGGGATAGAGTTTTCTGAATATCAGCCGTTTTGGTTTAACCTCAAAATATGTACGAGGAGCGAAAAGGCGAGAATACAAAATTAAGAGCAAATAGCTATGTTTCGATATTGTAAGTTATATTTTAATTTTAGAATTTACTGGGGACTTTTATTTTAGGTATCGTAATTATTACTAAATACGATTCCAATTCAGGTTAACTGATTTGGCCTTCGGCATACTCCATACAGCCACAAATATAACAGATTTGTCGCAAAATTTCACTGGTTAATCATTATACATAAGGATTCAGTTGTGAATCAATTTTGCACAAGGTTTATAGTCGTGTGTAGTATTTACTGTTATGTTATATGTATTGTGCTTATGCTTTTTGTTAACACAGCTTAAGGGCGCTGCCTACCCCAGAGCCCCGGCGGAGAAAGAATAGGGTTTTATATGTCAAATTATTTTCAATGACACTCGGTCACCTTTTGTGTTATTGCTTCCGGACGAAAACCATTTTCTGCGCCGAGAAAAGGAGAATATTACTTCGTAAATAAAATTGTAGAAAATAAATTATGAATATCTATTTTCGTGTGTTTTTTGTGTGTAAAAATACTTTTTTGGCCACAATTTTCAGGGTATTGAAAAAAAAAAACTGCCTAAACAATCCATAACAACGTACGCGGCACCGAGACAAACAAAAAAGTCAGTAGTGGCGTATATGTAACTTCAAACGTTACTTAGCCAGGTGTAAAATCATTTAACCTGTAAGACCCTATGCTTGCTCCCGCCGTGGCTTCAAGGTAGGCAGCGTCCTTAAGATAGCCACCTTTGCTCGTTCGAGTCCTAGTACAAGCAGTAAGGACGAGACAGCACACTTATCAAGCCTCAGTCTAGCCTCTAGGTGCAAGTCACTGAACTGACGTGCGGTCTTCTCGCCAACAGCTCGCCTGTATGAGACATTCAGAGGAGACCCTAACATTATATGCCGTAATATTAAAGGTGTATTGTACATGCCTACAACCATAGCCGTCTTTAGTAGAAGGCCGCGGCCTCAGATCAGGCAACACTGCCAGGAAGGGTCATTTTAACACTTCTTTTGTCTCGCCAACGACAGTGGCTTCCTCTGATACGCTGGTATGCAGGGCAGTGTAACGGATAAGGTACAGTCATGGCCTTCGGAGATTTAAAAGAAGTGTTAAAATGTCCCTTGTGTGCAGGGTTGCCAGATCAAAGGCTGCGGCCTTCTACTAAAGACGGCTTTGCTACAACTTTTAAAAGATTCTGCGTCAAGATTTCCATACGTAAATATAACCGCAAAAACACCCATTCCCGCAATTTTCTGCTTTTATAAAGTGTTATTTACGGAGTAGTGGTGAATCTGATATGATTATACAGGTGTGTATAGTTCTTTGAGTGCTATTCCTAAGCAGACTTCACTCATGCGCGTTGAGCAGTTTCCGAACAATCTGCTAACGACCGAAGCGACTCGGGCAGGTGGGAAGAATGAGGCGCGACCGTCTGTAATTATCTATATTTTTCCGTTACATGGTTTTCAAAAAAGTTCAGATACATTATTTGACATTTCATGGTCTAAAATAAGAAATATTTTATTCCTTATCTTCCAACATATGTCAGTTCATATGGAAGTAATATATTGTCTAGCAATATAAAAATGTGCAGTAGACTAAAATTTATGTCATGAAATGTCAAAAAAGTTAACGACACGCCTTCAGAAATGTTTGCACCGAGGAATCTACTGTAAATCAAAGATGACCGTGCAGCAATCCAGTTTCATAGTCCTCTTTCGCAACATCCTCACGTGTCCCTCTTATATTCCCTCTCCCTCTTTCTCCACTGGTATTACTCCTTCGTTCACATTGCCATGCCCCAGCGTTTCGCCGCGAAAACCAGTTTCATTTTCTTGCACCTGTGCGCAGGCTGTCAACTGTCGTACGACCCCCCCCCCCACTTCCCTCCTCACCTTCAGCATATGGTGCGCGACTTGGCGAGAGCTGGCCTATGAGACTCGGCGAAGTGGAACGTGCCGCCATTAATATTGCAACACCCTTGTCTGCGCGGGGACCGGTCCTACGTGCAGAACCTCTAGATACTGCTGAGAACTACACAATCTATCTTCACATGCATTGTTAGTATACACACACAAATATGTACACATGTAGTTGAATACCCCTTGCTATTTAGCTCTCTTGTTTCTATTTTTCTTTAACGATATTAATTTTCTTACTCCTAAACGAGAGCAGATACCAGAAATATGTTTGGCAATTTTCTTTACAATCTTCTTCTCCATGTTGGATGCTTTTTTTCTAGGCAGTAAATGCTATGGTTTTACCTAATTATGTAACTGACGATATTTTGGTTACTATACATTTTAGCCGGAACCGTGTAGTTTCATGTAAAAAAAATATATCACGGCAAACCCGGTTTTAAACAAAACTGCCTAACATATTTTTGTCATCTGCTCTCGTTTAAGTTTAAAAACGTTATTACCGCAAAACAGCAGAAATTAGAGAGCATGCATGGCCTTAAAGCAACGACACTTTGCATGTTTTCGAAACAACGAACTACTAAGTAGATTATTTTTTATTTGAGCAGATGACATTAAATTGGATTTTCAGGGTTACATTACTCCCAACATGTACACTCTATAAAGTCTAATTGTAAATACATTTTATATCCGGCAACTTGACGAGAGATTTCAGAAACCCTGCAGACGTTAACTACTTTCGCGTCTGGATTGCTGTCCCTTGAGACCTACACAGTGACGGCTCGAGGATTGTAGGCAGGGAGGGCACAAGTTGCCGAGAACTGTATACTCGTGTAAACACGCCACCGATACCAATGAACATGACATATATACTGGCTACTTATTGTGTACTCGAAAGTTAACATGTGACGCCACATTAAACAATATTTGTTACTTATTGTTCTAGACAAGGTGTTCTTCAAAAGTGCTCACTTTATCTTGCACCGCCTGTAATCATGATGTTCTGTACAGCCGGCAGCACAGTACAGGAAGTGTACAGTGCTGGACAAGCACCAGCACGCGTCGTGCTACCACAGGTGAGGGAGGGAGGGGGGGGGGGGCAGGCTGGTTATCCTCTATGCCAGGCACGTGGGTGCGACCAGAGAAAATTGAGGGGTCAGACACCCCCTCCCCTCACCGTGTAGCAAATTACACGCGGCGCGGCGTGGCGGGCCAGGTAGCAGGCCGCGGTTACAGCTTATTAATCGGATGTTGTTGTCGGAATCAATTTGCATTGAGCGACCAGGGCGCGGGCCTTGCCCCTCCCTCTCGCCAGTTAAGGAGCTGTCAGGATAATAATGATGATGATGCTGTTCTGCCCGGTAGCCAATTTAGACCTACCCGCCCGTCCACTGTCGTAATAACTAGCTACAATCTAAGTTATGATACTTGAGGCAAGGAATACCGGAGTGAATCTGCCCTCTCCACGAGACACTGCTGTAAATGCTTAGCAGCAACATAGCATTTTGATTGGACGACTGGACGGAGTAAGAGCTTGGGCATTAGTTTCGTCATTTTTGACAGACGGAAGCCGATATTGTAAATTCGCTCTATAACTTTGTTATTACTGGCTTGTACAATCGTAAACGGCGGTGACTTTTAGACATTACAAAGAAAATATTTTTCGCATGTTTGGCAGCCTTAAAAAATACTTGCGATAATTTCTGAATAATAAATATCCACATATCATTTCTTAACGTTTGCTCACAGTTGAAAACAATGGAAAATAAAAATACTATAAAAGTCTCCCAAAGCCACCCAAATTTTTCCAAAGTCACTCCCGCTTACGGTACATATTCTGATTTTTCCTTGACAAAATACAGAATGATGGTAGCTAATAAGCAAATTAATGAATTTTCGTTTTAGTTAATAAATTAGCTAAAATCGTTACACCATCTTTCTGGAAAAATTGCATCACATAAGAAGACTGCTGCAACAAAGCTGCAGAGTAATAAATGATAACGACTCTCCTCTGGGTTTGAAGAAATATTTCTCATGAAAGTCGATAAACAAGGGTTCATTTCATTAGACAGAAGGGAATCAAGTCAAAGTAAATAATCGGAAGTGCAGCGTTGAAAAAATAACAATTATTTAAGAATTTTATTCCAAGAAAAATAAAAAGTCCAGAAAAAAATGGATGCACGCAGTCAACTTTGACCTTGAATATCTCAGTTCACACAAGTTTATAAAGGACAAAATTCGTCCTCGTAAATACTTAATTAGAACCTGGCGAACAGGAGAAAAAAATACAAACTTTGTGGCTTTTTTTAAAAATATGTGTTGACGGTTTTTTTATTAAACCAAAAATACATTTCAAAAACATTTATTTCTTTTAAATTGTATCTATCCTTTCGTATACGTTCGAAAGTCCTACTTTGTAGAATAAGAATTCGCTGAGCTCGGTCGCGTCGACCCTTACCAACTTGTAACGTAGCGGGATCTCGATAGTTGTTAAGCTTGTATGTATGTTGATATTAGGAAAGCGGAGGCGTGGCTCCGTATCTCGAGCGAGTTCACAATGGTCCTTCAGCCCATGTTCGTTCTACATTGCCATCAATTCTTACCTCCCCTGTATTCCTCAGTACTTGCTGGATCTCCAAACGACTAGCAGGGAGAATTATTTACAGACCATGGATGTAACCCCCATCCCCCCACAACATTACGAAACCTGGCTAAGCGTTTTGTAGGGGGGATTTTCATTCCGATTAAATTCCCAGTTTCCAAGCGAAGCAGACAATTCCAACGCCACCTACCTCCCTCCGACTATCTCATCCCTTCGCCCTCCCTTTCTTTCTCCGCTAGTCTGAAGCTTGCATGGTCCCGGATCCGATAAACAGACTAACGAACAAAAGCGGCAAACAGTGATTTGGCCCGAGGCTCGTAGTTTGTGGGCGTGAGGACGATAGGTTGGCTGGGGAGGGGGTGGCTGGAAGTGTTCCCGCCAGAAACAACGAATCTACTTTATTGGATTGCTCTGGTAGGCCAGCCCCACGCGACAGAAACTTTCACCCCCTCTCGTAGCGCAGTTTCCCAGGGAGTTGTGCTCGCGACAGGCAGGGAGGGCGACAAAGAAACTCTGCTGGAGAGGAATGGAACTGAAGGCTGGCGTGGACGAAGAAACAAAAGAAGGCGCAAGACAAAACACGAGGGAAGTGTGTCCAATCCAATCGCAAGGCGCGTCTACATTAGCCGAGGCTGCCGCGTGTTTTGCAACCAGACAGCGGCGTCGACAACGACTTCTTTGTAGCGACAAGTTTCGTGTCTCCGAGCTTATACGTCGCTTCCCGTCGCCGGAAGAAGACTTGTCTGTGTGAGGGGTTGTATGGGAGGGACCGAGGGGAAAAAATACCTTTTTAATGTTTTGCATTTCCTCTATACTTTATTTACAAAGCAGGCCGAGTATATCTTTCGAGGTCTAAAGGGGCGGGTATCGCGCGAACCAGCCGTCTCCCGTCGCGGCCTTTAAGCCTTTCGGACCGAATTTAATCTCGCCGAAAATTACTCGGGAGGGTGAGGGATGGCTGGGAAAGTTTTCTCAGTCTAGAGAGAGCGATAGAAGGGAGCTGTAATTAACTTTTGTCCATGAGAACTGGAGAAGGGTCGGTGGGAAGGGTTGGATTACTGGTGATTCTCCCAACAGCGCGGACGAAACGACGCCCACACCACGATCGATGAACATCAGCATTACGAGACGTCTGCCGGATACCCCCCCCCCCCCAATCCCACCCTCTCCGACCAATGGGATATATGTACGACTTGGCTGACCCTTGAAGTCGTTCATCGCCCCCGGCTCGTCAACCACTCGTGTAGCGGCAACTTCGCGGGTTCTCGCTCCAAGCCAGCCAAGTCTTATAACCAACTGCCCCCTTCCTTTCTCTTTATTTTACCGCGTATTTGATCACTCGGGAAACTAACTTCTAATTCGCCGCAGCCCGAAATTAACACCTCTGGTTTCCTGCGAGGAAAAAATTTTATACGATTTAATTAATAGTCGTAGTAATGATATATTGATATAACAGTGTCTTTCTTTTCCGTCATCGTTCCAACAAAAACAATAAAAAATAAAAGATCTGGTTTTAAGAAAAAGAGTAACACCAGTTGTGATTTTGTCCCCAGATATATCCAATAAACAAATGTTTATAAGGCCATTCACGATAAAGTGAGCACTGCATACTGTTTTCTTTCAACAGTTTTGCAGCCATATTTACTAATTTTAATATGAAAACTTCAATGTAACTGAAAACCAGTGTAAACATTTCAACATTCTAAAATGTTAACATATATTGACCCAATAAAACATATTTATAATTGATTACGAGTACTTCTGAGTGCTGGGTTTATAGTGAACAGCAAGTATTCAGGGTAAGGCGAGGACTGTTTTAAAAGACATTGTTCGGTTTGTTCTTTCAGCTAGTTTGTATTAATAAAACAAACAATTGTTAGTATAGACACTGACACGTGACCTGTGTTCAAATGAGGGTAAATTCCGCCGCTCTTAAGAGGGCGTAGTACATAATTCAACGCTAAAAGCATTAATCTATAACTGTAGGTTTCTTGGAGCCAATTTGCGAAAATTAAACAACAAAAATCCTAGACGGTAGTTTTATCCAACGTTTTAAACAAAATTGTTTCCAGTTTTACAACTTCTGAGGCACAATCTCTGACGCCGGAACCTCGTGTATTTAACTGCGGCGCAAGAGATCACGCGTAACGAATTAGTATTTCTGGATACATATTTACTCATAAAGTTGGAAAATACCATTGTCTAGGATTGTCATTGAGTATTTTATCCACATTGGCTTCGAAAAAAGCGTAGAAATCAATTGATGTTTTCAACGTTTATTTATCTACCACGCACTCTTAACTGAGTCAACAACAAATACTGTGAACATCTCGCTGATCGCTTGTATTAAATTCGTTGTACGGTATTTTCAATAATTTGTGAGTACTAAAATTATTTCGTGAAAAGGAAGAGATGAAAAACAAAAGGGGTTGCAGGTATCGGATCAAGGAGTATAATATGTGTTGATGTATTCCACCCCCACCCTCCTCACGTGTCTTCTCGGGAAGTGTAAAGTGCGTGGGGCTCGTGCGACACAAGGTGCTAGGAACAGTTGGTAAGGGTGACACACCCCTCTAAGCCCACACCACTTCCACCTTGTGGTCCCGCCCCATCTGTCGCCTCGCCGGAGTTTCTCAGGCTTCCGCCTTCCAGGGCTACCAACCCAGGTGCTGCCAGCCGTGCGAGCCGACATTGCTACCACCTTACTCACTATCATCCACAATTTACAAGCGACTCACTCTCTCGCTCTGTTTTTATTAACCAAAAATACTCTCAACACGAGTGGCTAGAAACCTGTATAAATGCATTCAGATTTCTACTGCTTTGTAGAGTATTATTATTTTCTGAGTCTAATGAACAGATATAGCCAAACCGTCCCACAATTTTGTTGACAATTGATTTTACTTCGTTGACTGTTTTTTATTGTCAATTTGTTTCCCCAAGGAAAAAAATCAACACGGACTTAGCTAAGTAGAGATTGTTACGTTAGTTAAATAACAGAAATATAATTTTTGTCTCAAAAATACTATGCATAGCACAAACAAAACATTTT
This sequence comes from Medauroidea extradentata, assembly GCA_003012365.1. Taxonomy (NCBI): domain Eukaryota; kingdom Metazoa; phylum Arthropoda; class Insecta; order Phasmatodea; family Phasmatidae; genus Medauroidea; species Medauroidea extradentata. The sequence continues at coordinate 7,313 of PNEQ01053747.1, read as the reverse complement.
TATCAAGATTTTAGACATTTTTATATCGGTTCCTGGTCCGATTTTACTCTATAAATAAAAAAGGAAGGTAGCTACACGGATTTAGGTACAATTAGAGACATATATAACCTATTTGTAAAACCTGCATACCTAATTAAACATTATGCAAGGCTTACTACACTTGTCAGAAAAATAATATAGACTAATATGTTTTGTACGAAAATATAAAGAGTAGACTTTTGTATTGCTGTAAACAGTTTTTTTATCTTACTTTTTTCCTTAATGGTTGAAACAGTGAACTGATAAAAATTGTTATTTAGTTACAAAATAAAATTTTTTTCCCTCCGTTGTAGTTGCATTATAAATCAAACTTAGCTAATAAGTTTTGGTTTGGGGAGACAGCCGAAATAATTGCTGTGGCAGTTTACAAGAAGATGCAAACAAGAACTTGAAGCGCAATTATATGTATATACTACTGTTATTTCAGCCACTGCAGTGGATGTAAACTACATCGATTACTACTTTCATGCACTTTGAAAAGTGACGCAAATGAACATTGGTGTAAATTTTAGTTTATTCTGAAAAGTAGCTGTGGACAAATTCACATCGACAATCAGCGGCCTGTGGGTGGCACAAGAAATGAGGATCTGTGTAAGTTATTCGAGATCAAGAATTAAAGACTCTCTATTAACGTTTATTTTTTCTATTTCGACTGGATGTGTAAATTAATTGGGCTCGTAGTCGGCACTGAAAATTATTTCTACCCGCCTAAAATAGATGCAACCACCACTGAATCAAAAAATCATTTTACTTCGTAGTTGTGAATGCACTCCAATATTTTGGTCACTTTCAGCGCTAATGTATTTTTGCTCTTCTACCCGTGACGGGAGAGAATGTGTTATTTCAAGCGACGGGTAACCAATTCCCATTCAATTCTCCAAAACGTCGAGCCCACTTAAGCATGCCACGTCTTTTTTCCCAATGAAAATTCAGCAGAGCCGTCAGTGAACCTGCTAATTAGCGTTCGGTCGCCAGGAAAGCTTTTTCCTGTGCGGGTGGCCAGTGACAGGGGGGTTGTTTCCTGCCGACATGGGTTAAATGCGGAACCTGCTGAGCTAACGTGGTGTTGGCAGTGGGCGTTGTGACAGCAGGGATGGGGGTTATTGAAGTGGCGAGTTTGACTCTGGGTCCCGGCCTGTCACAAACCTGTGATAGGGTCGGGGTTGGCGAGGTTTGACGTCCCCCCCCCCCACTTCCTATATCTCTGGCTCCTGCGAATCCCTCCCCTCCATATAACGCACTCAGAACACCCCTGTCTGCGTTTAACACGGGTCCCTATTTATGCTATTTTAGTCAACCTAATTTTTTATTTCCTGAAAGCGAGCAGATGTCGGGAAACCGGTACATAGAAACGTTGGAAATGGTTTGTACTATGTAGCCTATTGAAAAAAAAAAAAAAAGCACATAAGACTTTAGGGCTCGGTTTCAGTCGCCATATTGAATTTTATTATTTTTTCCTTTTTTGGAATTCTAAGAAGAAAATGTTAAATATGCGATTATACCTCAAATTCTATTTATATTTTGCTACAGTAAAGATCTTGCGATTTAGTTGCTAACTTATAATTATGCCGCAATTTGTCGGGCAAATTATGAACATAAAAAAAAATGGCACACAAATTGCGGCGTAATTATAAGTTAACACCTAAATCGCAAGATCTTTACTGTAGCGAAATATAAATAGAATTTGAGGTGTAATCGCATATTTAACATTTTCTTCTTAGAATTCCAAAAAAGTGAAAAATAATCAATTCCAATTTGGCGACTGAAACCGAGCCTTAAGAAAAATCAATTTAGTCGATAATTTGCAAAAACTATATAAACTAATGTTTTGAAAAAAATTACACTACGTAGAACAAACTATTTCCAACATTTCTGTGTAGTGGTTTTACGATGTCGCCCCCCTTTCAGGACTTAAAAAATAAACTCTCAAAACCAGCATAAATAGGAACCCACGGTCTTAAGAGTGCATGTAACATAATTCAGCGCCAAAACATATGTTTAAAAATGTAGGTTTCTCGAAGCCAATTAGAAAAAAAGTAAAAAAAAAAAAAAAAAAAAAAAAAAAAATATTTTCTTTAGATTTCCTGGGGGAACCTTTTTTTTTAACAACTTATTTCTGAAGAACAATTTGACCTTGAAAAAACATACATTTGATTGCTGCGCTGTGTGATTATGCTCAAAAATGCATTATTATGGATAATCGTTGGTTCGTGAAGTTGGCTAGTTTTCCTTACAGTGCGTCTGAAACGTACATAATAATGTTTTCAGCGTATATTTATTTATCTACCACACACTCCTACCGTAACGCTACTAAATGTCCCACGAGGTGCTACCATTACTGCGGAGTTACTTCGCCACTATTTCCAGTGAGGTTCGTGAGTCATGGCCAAAACATACGAGGCCAGTGATGAATATAGTGATCTTACCTTATCTTTCTTTGCTGAGAGGTTAATCAGAACAGGGATTGTTTGCGCCTACACGCTTTCCAAGAAACAGAGGTGTCTTGCCGAATGTTGTTTCATGGCCGGGAGTTCTTCGCGCGTGTCCTCAGAGACTTGTTTAGTGTTAGGTATCCTTGATTGTCGCGATAATATTCCTGCATCATTATGTTTCACTGCCTTACTACACAGCTGCAACTCTGCTTTGTGTGTAGAGGCGTCACTTATGTTACTATGCTAATCAGAACAAGATATCTGCAACATCACACGTGTTTACTAGCGGGTAGAACTTCTAGACATTGAGAGCCAACAGCCAATCACTGACCCTGGAGCAGAGCTGCACTTGTGCATGTAAGGCATAAACATCTTGGTACAAAATTATTTTCACAAAAAAACCACTGTTTTTATAGGCTGCTGCTCCAATGTTATGCCGCAGACTATAACACAGACGTGAAATGACGTGGCGGCACATTTCGTACGGGATAACTTCGCCGCTTATTTGCTGCCCGAGGCTGTTGATTCCAGCCACGTGTCTGTTTGGCTCCTGCATGTTACGGCAGGTTTCCTATTGGTCTAACTGCTGGCTAGCAGGGCAGCCGCCTTACGCTGATTGGCGGTAGACGTTTCCGCCATGTTGCTGGCCAGCGAAGCCATTTCGCTGGCGTATGTGACCGAGTTTGACGTCCTACCGGCTGTTTTACTTCTGTATTCCTAAATATTCTGTGATTGTGGCCTGACTGTGTAATGCGGGAGTCCACGAGTGTTTTTATCGCAATTTGATATTGGTCCAGATCGCTACTGGACGAGTGACAGCCGCGGAAGTTAACTCACACGTAGGCCTACGCATATTGGGAGTAAATGCTAATCTTCAGACGAACTCGCGAAATGTCTCGGTGTCTGTTTACAATCTCTAAATAGGAATCCGTGTTACCAGTGCAATTATTAATTTGTTGAAGCTGTTCCATGTTAGTATTAGTAATCCAATGAATAAAGAGTGGTACGAAGTTGCACGTCAACATTTCGCAGGAACAGTCCTTCTACCTAGAGCAACAAAATTTCCAGCGTGAACATATGTTCTAAAATGCACGGTTGCTGTAATGTAGGTCCCGTGATATGACAGCGCATGACGCACAGCCTATGCATCATGCTATCGTGGAATGCTATGTTGGACAACGCCTACCGCTGAACTAAATATGACTCTATAGGCTGATAAAAGCTACAGTGGCATCCCCCAGTGAATCGATCCAGCGCATATGCTGTGCATTCTACAAGTACTTTGAACTGTAGAGCTGGAATGGGGCATTTCCGAACCTATGTTCATGTTACACTTTTTTGTTCCTCCAGCTGTAAGGCCTGTTCCGCAATATTATGCAGTTTTGCAACATCCTGTATTCACTGACTCCGATTATGAATGCAGCTTACAAGAAAAGTACCATCACGTGAAACGTCGTTAATACTGACTGTTTGGAAAACTATTGTGTTTTGTTTCGTCTCATCGTTGTGTCGTTTGCTGCATTTCTGTTAGTGTCTGATATCTACTGCGTTTCTGTTTCGTCTCATCGTTGTGTCGCATGTCAACTTAAGGTTTCTGTTTTTATATTTTTGTTATTTCTTTTATTTTCTGTTTGTTCCTTGTTTTATCTGACCCGATTCCAGTTTTGGAATTTCATGTTGTTTATGTATCCTGATGACTAAAGCATACTCTGCTTATTTGTGTTTCCTTGTCTTATTTTTAGTTTTCTTTTGACAGTCATTTATTTCGCAATGGAGTATGCGCAAGCAAATAAATCCAGTCATCACGCTCACGTTACAATATATTCAGGAATTTCTTTCTTGCAGAAGAAAGAATACTATTTAAAATAGCATTCTTTCTTCGGCCAAGACAATAAATTAATTGCTGAAACCAAAATTTGTGGATCGAGGCTGGTGCGTAAACAACAAACGGTGATGGTACACTGAAAGAAAAGTATTGTTGTATGTACCATGTATAACAGTAAGTTTGGTTGTCGGTATTATATATATATATATATATATATATATATATATATATATATATATATATATATATATACATACATATGTATATTCTTCTTATGGTACACTGTTCTGTAGAAGAAACAAAGAGCATCTTTCCTTTTACAGAACAAATTGCTACTTCTACAAAACATATTCTTGCATTGAGGAACAATATAGATAGATCCTACAACCTAACTGGATTGCTGTCCCTGTTTTAACTGTCAGTGTAGGTAATCGCCAAGCCGCTGTGCGAACAGCTGCCTTCACCGCGTCACGTTGCGAAGTCGCGCGATCCTAGCTGTGGGCGTCAGCTGTATGTAGCTTCACTGCAGGTCGTTCCCCGTGACGTAACATAGCGATCCGACAACCGTACCATGTTCCAGAAGTCACTCCAGGCGTTACGAAGCCCGCTATGTGCACGACCACGAACACCTGCCTTCACACGTGGCTTCTTGTACAAGAGTCGACGACGCTCCCAATATTTGGTTTTATACCAGCCACTATGGACTATGTATACTTTCCCTCCACAATTCTTACGTCATTTGTGAATGTTTCATTCTTTTTCTTTCTAAAAGACACTCAAAAAGGTCGCCTTTGTTTAAATCTGTCAGGGCATTGGTTCTCGTTGAAATTAAGTAGTCTTATTCAATGTTCTTCTTGGGTTGAGAACGTTTTACAATGATCTTCGAATTTATTCATCAATTTTTAGTCACCCATTATGAAATTTCGATTACATATTTTTTTTCAAGCATAGTATCTGACAGATAATGTAGTATTAACTGGTCTGATGTTATGAATCTATGGGTTTATCGCAGAAGAACGTATTTTCTGGGAGAACGATAACTTTATTTGTGATGAGTAGGACGTAAAGTCAAGAGAAAGAGTCTATAATTTTGTTTTAGGAATCACATCGATATTCTCAGATTCAGTAGACTGATATAGCCATCTTAGCCACTATGCTGGCCTCAGAATATGTTTCTAATATAAAATTTATTATAAAATACAGGCGTAAGTTCGTAGACGAGCATAATGAGGACAGGTATTACAGTAACGGAATACCCGTAACACGGTCAAGCGGCAGTCGACCTCGGCGGCCTGGCATGAGCAAGGACAACTTAGGGATTTACACGTTACCTTTCATTTGGCGTATCTGAGTCATTTATAATAATGTCGCACTTACACGAAATACATTTCCTGCACTGAGTTCACGGAAATATTGTTACAAGAATAAAACATGCTGGAAAAAATATTGTTAAGTGTTCTTGTGTGCGGGGGAGGGGGAGACAATTTGATTGTATTTTCAGTTTTTGACCCATAACATTTATTCAAATAGTATTATCAAAATTTTCTCTCCGACAAAGCATAGGATATACTCGTGGTAAACTGCTTGATATAAATAATAATTGAATTATTTATTCGTTTGTCCTGCAGTAGTCATCGTAAGAGAATTCTCGAACGTTAACCTATAATTCCCTTGCAAAGATTCTGCATGACAAATTAATGAAAGATTTCTTTATTGTTTATGTCAAGCAGTTTACCAAGAATATATCCTACGCATTGTTGAAGAGAAAATGTTGACAACACAGTTTTAATAAATGTTATGACTCAAAAACTGAAAATACAATATGATTGTCAACACTCGCCCGTAAGACCCTCTCGCCTCATCTCCTCTCTCGCTCATAAACTAAGCGGTACTGCGTGCTTTTGCAGGCATACTTGCAGGCATACTTGCAAGCATACTTGCAGGCATACTTGCAGGCATACTTGCAGACACTGCAGAACCAGTCATGCTATTATTCGGCTCTTCAGTGATAATAGTTTATTTTCGCTTTATTGAGCTTGTAGGTGTTTTCGTAAAAAAAAAAACCTCATTGCAGTAAATGAAAGTGTGTGTGCGTGTTTGTCTGTGTGTATGTGTTGCTCGATTGGTAGAGCCCACGATTTTTCGTGAAAAGAATTTTGCAACACTTCGTTTCAATGCCTTATGTGAACATATGAAGCTACGCTTCATTGTTATTGGCAGAATGTATTGGTGTAGAGGCGTTGCTAATTTGACTGTGCCAACAGGAACAAGGTTAATGCAACTCCACATGTCTCTGATTTGCGGGTAGAACCACAGATGCTGAGAGTTACAAACAGCCAATCACTGACCATTAAGCAGAAGTGCAAGTGTGCACATAAAGCATTGAAACAAACTGTTGCAGAATTCTTTTCACGAAAAATCGCGTGCTCTATCGATTGGTCAATGTATATTCAACTTGACTAAGCGTGATTATATATCTTGACATATGTAGAAAGAGCTCTTTACGGGAAAATCTGAGAAATTAATTTCTCTCGAACTTTGCTCGCGTTGGGGAAAATTTTCTCTCGGGGCTGGTAAACGGTGGATAAAAGCCGAGGGAGAGGATGAGAGATTGTTTAGAATATTTTATTAGCACTGAAAATGTAATATTAGATATTTTCCAGTAATCTTCTTGAGAGATACTTGGAACCTGTTTTTTTTTTACCCCTGACTTGCAGTTGCTCCGTGGTTATGGTCTTTCTCTTCCCACTCTATTTCCTTCACTCTTGTCTGCAGTACGGTATCGACAAATAAGCGATAGGAAGAAGAGAGGTAATAGTAAGGCTGTTCCAGTGATATCGAAAATCGCCATGTTAATAATATTAATTTGAATGGTCAGATGTGCTTCGTATGCCTTCCATGAACACGCCGAGAATGCGTGGACTCCCTATATAAGTCACCGCGCTTCACAATTTCTCACACTCGCCTTTGGGCGCGCTCAGGGAGAGGGCTATCGTCACTCCTCTCCTGCGAGCGAC
>PNEQ01053746.1:0-18871 GCA_003012365.1 Medauroidea extradentata | reverse complement strand
GCTTGACGAGAAGCATATCGCCTCTATTCGCAGCGCGCCAAACTGGCGTGCAAGGTTTTCCTAGAAGTTTTATTTCCTACGGGACTTTAAGCGGTGACCACAACATTTTATTCTTGAATAGTATGAACTAAAGACCAACGCATGCCTCTCGTTTTGCACTTTACGAATTCAGGTAATACTTCCGGAGTTACAGCAGTATAAAAACCCCGTTTTCAGCCATTTTGGAAAGCTCGAAAATTCTGTCTCTAATAAGTGTACTGAATTTTTGAAAACATAGAAGCATAGTTTCAAGTGTGTGTGCAACGCCGTCTATGCGCCAGTCGAGGACTCCTTTTACCTCTTAGCGATGAAAGGTGGGATTACCGTTATATTTCTTAACTTCAGAACTGAAATAGACGGTGTGGCGGTTTCCTCAGAATTTTGGTAACGAGAGGGAAGAAATATATCCTGCTATACTCTGTCCTGGAGTATATTCTGCGACTCGCTAGCATTGTCTTTCGTATGCGACAGCGATTAAGTTAGTAACTCGTGACTGTCTTTATACAGCATTCTTTTAACACCTGTCTTTACCAGAATATCAACATGTTTGGCGACATGGTAATTTGTGCTCTGAATACATTCATACATGTTCTTAAATAACATTTTCTCACTTTTTACAGCGTGTTTCGGATTACACTTAGGTACTTAAATTTAGTTTTAAATAATATAAATCCTAATTTAGATCGAGGCGCAAGAGATTGATAACCGAATATAAAACTGACCAAACGCTTGTCTATAAATTGTCAAAAACTATTATTTAGAATCGCTAGTTTTTAGTTCGTATTTGTAATACGATTTTAGAAATCCTGGAGATTCAAGCTGTTCATTTTCCGAATTGATGTGTCACGCCCTTTTAAGGGGGAGTGTTATACAATTTTACTGTATTTTAAGTTTTTGAGCCATAGCCTAACATTTATTCAAATTGTACTATCAAATTTTTCTCTTCGACAAAACACAGGATATAGTTTTGGTAAACTGATCAACATTAATAAGAATGGAATCTTTCATTATTTTGTCATGCAGAATTATTGCAAGATAGTTCTCGAAAGTTAATCTATAATTCACTTGATATAAACCTGTAAACAATTTCCTGAAATTATATACCCCGCACAATCGTACTGCGGCACTAATAAAAAACGTGCGCTGTGCTGCTGCTACAGGCTAAAAAAAATGTACACAAATAAATGCGATGATTTTATTACTCGTGATAATCGCAAAACTAAATTTGCCTCATTTTTTCACGCCGACCATCTCGCGGCGGGAACTCCTGTAAACCTGTTTTACATTTAAGTGCAAGGCGGCCTTATTCTATTCCTGGACAGCGACGAGAGGTCGGCAAGGCCCACGACCCCGGCTACGGACAAACATTTCTAGCGCCATCATCAGGTTCAATTAAGTGCACGAACGAGAGAGAAAACTGTCCGTCTCAAGAACAAGTGGCCAGACCACTACCCCCCCCCTCCCTCCCACCGAGTCGATTATGGTTCGATTTAGACTTTTACGTATGTGGGAAACATGGCGAACGTTTCCGATCACATGCGGGTCTTCTTTCAAGGCCCTCCCGTTGTCCACATCCAATACATACTACCTTCGCTCATCCATTGCAGGGCATCCAGTTTATTTCGCGCCCCCGCCCCTCCCACACAATATTTGGCAGAAACAACACTACGGGCACCCGGTTTAGACAATCTCAAATCAAAGATTTGATACCCTGACTTCGGTTACCCTCGCAGCGTACTCTGGGCATTTTACTCTAAAGAACTATTTCAAATGTATTGTTATAACACTTCTGCAACCTCATCCCACCACTGAATAGATATTATAAAAGTTGCTAACGGCCGATTTCACAGTCATATTGAGAAAAATCTAAGGCCTCAGAGTGAACTGTGAGAAATTTTCATTGCATAGAAACGAAAAATGGATGAAATCTCAGGAAAAACTAAGAATTTCTTAAGGTGTCCTCAGACCTGCCGTAATTTCTCAGGCTGCAAATCAATCATAGCGGGCGTAAATCGAGGTTAGAATGTCACATGGCAGAGAGTAATATCCTTATTTAAAATTTATTGGTAAAATTTTAGAGGAACATAACCATGGTGTAAATGAAAGACTGCATTGGCATCTACAACGCAATTTATGTTTGTTGTACATGAAAGCGACGTTGTGTTATTTTACTATCACTTTTGTTATAAAACAAAACTGTTACGAATACCATTTTATAAACAAAGTGATCACGATGCAATTTTTATAAACAGAATCTACGACATATTTTTTATCATTTTTATTTTGCATATTTTCAGCTTTACAGTAGGCGAAAAACTAAATACAAGTTAACAAATCACCGTCACTGTGCATAATAAATGGCAAATAATATGCATTTTAGCTACATTCGCAAGTCGATGCACGAAGAGAAATTATTTTTCTCGCGAATATTGTGATAACACTTCACCTCAACCGAGATATCTCAATTTCCCGACTTTGCAATGCAAACGAAAAATTCTAAGATTTTACTCAAGTTCTCCTTAATTTCGCCTTTACCTCAAGATTTTCCTCATCTGACTCTGCAATCCACCTTATGTATGGTAAATTGTCTACGAGGTTTCCAGCGAATTCTTTCACCTGCCGCTGTAATCGCAACGGTCGCTGGATACTGCCACAGAGAGCATTCTCATCAGGTGAAGACAAAGGTGCGGATGAGCGAATGTAGCGGCGGTGCGGGATAAAACGTCCGGCTGCGAAAATGCGTAGAATGGTCCAACACAACCCTCCCTCGCAATCACCCGACAAAACACACACACACAGAACGCGCGAGTTTCCCGCTGTCCCCGAGATTGTCTAGTGGTGAAAGCAAAATCTATACTGACTTGGAATGATTAACCGGATTTCAACCAACGCAAAATATTTCATTAACACTTTAACATCATATCAGAAAAAAATTTATATATATATAACACAATTACATATAATTCCAAGCCGCTCTACGTACGTAAAGTGTAAGTGATTGGATTCACAACTTTTCATCTAGACTTGCCCTGAAATTGTTTAGGCCGATGTCGTAACAAAATGTCGGTAACAGACGGCCGAACTTTAATTTTTCGAACGAATTAAATAATTTATAATAACTATACAGATAAATTATTTCTAAGTATAAAATTATATTTAAATTGAGTCTTTCGATCACACAATCACCATTTAGCGTGCGTACGTACGAAGTGATCAACTCTGGTACGCATGCTACGCGAGAATGTGACACACTCGGTGTTTCTACTTTTACATGCACGTACGCTACGTGGTAGTGAATCCAGCTTTACCGATATCTGTATAGTAAGAAGATATTTGGTGCAACCATCTCGGGCATCAATCACGTGACGAAACTCGAGGAGAAGAGACAGACTCGAGGGGCAGGAATGGCCGGGACCTGCGGTACGTCAGCAAGATGGCCTCGCCTGGCCATATTTCCCACTCTTGTATATGCCTTGTGTAAATACGCGGCCGGCTAAATTCGTATGCCCCTCCGTCTGCGCGCGCTCTTCTTCCCTTGCTTGCGTCCGTGCGACTAACCCAGATTTTGGGCCACCAGACATTCGTCAATGATCCACCGCCCAGGAGGTTACGATCTGCGTCATCAGACGGTTATAAGTTACAGGATGCTGAAAACTGCATGTCGACATTTTGAAGGAACAATCCTCAGAAGTGTAGGAGCACGAAATGTTATGTGAACATAAACCCTAAAATGCACTGTCATTGTACTACAGATCAGTTATATTGTTTGGAGCTTTAACCCTACATGGCTTCCTGGAAAAGCACGGTCTCCGCAATCCTGTGTACAGAAACGTTTCTCAGAAGTGAACTGTAAAAATACGGAATACTTACATGACGCACAGTGCACAGCACGCGAGCTGGATCGTGTTACTGTGAAATGCTACATCGGACACTGCCTACCGTCCAATTAAATATGACTCGTGTAGTATGTTGTTGCCAATGACAGCTGTAATGGCATTTCACAGTTTACATGATACATCCTACACGCTATGAACTACACAACAGGTAGACTGTAAAATGTAGGCTTAGTGCAAAAAAGGTGCATTTTTGACTATATGTTTTGATTCTCAAAACGAGGAGATTGTTCCTCCAAAATACTGATATGCTTCTGCAACAATTTTAATTAAGACACCTGCTGGTGTTAGGTTTTTCGGTCACATAATAATGGTGTTGTTAGCAGGCTTTCGCGGCCATCGTTGATATGAATAACTTGCCTTTCGAAGTTGAGCCGGGTCGTAGTGGTAGAGGGTGCCGAAGATTCGCCTCGCATTACAGCAGGTATTTTCGGGATTCAGAACCCAGAAGATGCCTGCTGCAAAGCGAGGCTAAACGTCAGTGCTCTACCGCTACGACGCGGCTCAAGCCTCGAAAGCCATGTATACGAACCCTGCACGCAATCCAGGAGACCCTCGTGACTCATTGGACGCTTGAAAACTCTACCAATAAGAACGAGTTTTCAATGTTCAAGGGCGGTGTTTGAAAAAAATATTGCAGTTTTAAAGCTGTGTTGACGGAGTTATTGCTTTTCCTGGCTGCATTTAGTACCGAAATAATTCGGAAGAATTATACAAATACTAAAATATTTTTCTCGGAATTTACCCTACTGCCATTATCTCCGCCACCTATTCAACTACGAAATAAAACTAAATCATTTCGTCGTAAGAGACGACTCATGGTGAAGGGAGGGGACGGATAGTAACGTACACTTCACTCTTCAGGCGCACGTAAATCCAGATTGGGGCTCACTGGGGAGACAAACCACGGCCGTAAAAATAAACATTTAGATACCACCATTCAGAGCAAGTTTCACTACTCAAACGAAATATAAACTATTTTTAATGCTGACACTTAATATAGGCTGTTTACGGTAGAATTTTTTTAATAACACCGTCCTATTAAGGGTGTTCAAATGCGATAAAATTAAAATTTTATATTTATATGAAACAGCCTAGTGTTAGTTTTGTAGACGATACTTGTGAATAAAAAACGTCGCTTCACTTTAGGCAACTACTTACTGATTGGTGAAATCAGTATAAGAACTTCAAGTCATGAAGGCAAGGTTTTATTTTCATTCTCTTCCTAATTTATTTATAGAGACGATGGTTTATCGCTGGAAAACTTGATTGTTTGCTGGGTTCTAACACACGTGCAGCTAATGAATATCATTGGCTTTAGCTTGTACGTAGAGCTATTGCCCTATTTGACTAATCCAATAAGAATCCCGCTACTGTAATATTCTATGTATATTATTGGTCTTCAGACAGCTACGTTGTGCTAGATGTAGTACATCACTCAATCATACATATCATGACAAACTACAGTGTTTACAAGGGTATGGTGGCACAAAACATTTTCGCGATATACCGTCATCTCTACTTATGCTATCACGTGTTACGAGTCGACGTTCCAAAAGTGTGAGTGAACGTCTAAATTCCTCAAAAACGCAGCTGCAGCTGCCTACTACTAAGTTTAGTGTCAAGACACGTAACTGTATGCAGGGAATCACAGTCACCACGTGCAATTTAACAATTGTCTGGTTTTCCATGCACCAAAGCCCTTAACTCACCGCACTTCTTGGACTCTAACTCGCAATATACGGCCATCTAAAGACAGACTGCAGAGTGCATCGGATGCAGTGTTGCCAGGTCAGTGGTTTTACCTCTAGATTTAGTGAGTTTTTGCATTTGCTCAGTGAGAAAATTGCTCCTTCGATGGCTAGTGGTTTTTGGTAGGCTCGTCGGTGGAATTTCTGGGGGAATGGTGTTTTTTTTGTTTTGTAAGTTGAATAATTCCTTGCTTAATAATTGTATTACATATTTTAAATCTTATGGGTTTATAAATAAAATCTTTTCCAAAAATGTACTTCAACTTTTCCAAAATGGTGTGAACTCTCTAAAGTGTATGATGTAATATAATAGATTAGAGTACAATGCTATTGGCTTGTCTGCTCGGATGTGAGGAGGACCTGTGTGAGGACGGCGACGGTCACGTGCGCAAGACGGCGGTGAATCACACAGGCACTCCCTCACTAGTACGCCAACTAGCCTGCCGGTACTAACGAATGCACGAGTTCGATTCGATTGCGTGAATCATGAGTTGCTCTTAATCAAACTAGAACGTATTGCAGTAAGTGGCACAGCAAATGAATGGTTTAGATCTTACCTAATAAAACGAAAACAATTTGCCGAAATTAGCAACAATGTCGGTAAGGCTATATCTAAACTTTGTGATATACAATAGGTGTTCCACAGGGCTCAATACTGGGACCAATTCTTTTTTTAATTTATATAAATTATCTACCTAATTGTCTGGAAGATAATCCTAACGCTCAATTCACACTTTTTGCAGATGACACCAGTTTAATATTAAAAGGTAAAAACCAGACAAATCTTCAGTACAAAACAAATGTGGCTGTTGGAAAAATTTATTCATGGTTTACTGACAATGGATTGTCATTAAATTTTACAAAAACAAATTTTACATGTTATGAATTAAGGAAAAATTTAAATGAAATAGTACCACTCAGCATTCAGATTGGTAATACAATTATTGAAAGATTAATCATACCAAATTTCTCGGTGTTCAACTGGACAATAATCTAGACTGGAAAACTCATATAAATGCAACTAGAAAGAAAATAGCATCAAGTTGCTTTGCATTGCGCACATTAAAAGACATCTTAAATCACAAAACTTTAAAAATGGTATATTTCTCATATATTGAATCAATAATAAGATATGGTCTTATTTTCTGGGGATCATGTACTTATGCTAAGAGTATTTTCATTTGTCAAAAGTGTGCCCTTAGAATCATATGCAATTCTCATTATCGCTCTAGTTGTAAACAGTTATTTATAACAGAAGGTATCTTAACTTTTCCATCATTATATATCCTAGATTTGTTAAGATTTATACACATCAATAAGCCTCTCAAAACAAACTGTGATGTGCATATGTATAACACTAGACAAAGAAATAGTTACAGAGTAAATTACCATAGAACTAAATTATATGAAAAAAGTGTCATATATGAGTGTTAAACTATATAATAAGTTGCCAAATTCGTTACATAATATAGGCCCTAAGTACTTATCAATTTAATAAACATATCAAATCAATTTTAGTTAAAAATGCCTTCTATGGTGTGAAGGATTTTATAGATTATATGGATACAAATAATACGTGATTCAAATTCATCACGGAATATTAACTTGTGTATTTATATTTTTTAAATGTAGGACATTTGCTATGTGGATTTAGTATGTATTTTATGTGACTGAAGTGTTAATTCTAAATAAAAAATTTAATATTCATGAGTAAAGATTACTGATGCAAAGTGCAAATGTTATAATATTCAATTACTGTATTGTGATTTTAAATTGTACTATGACTACTTCAATATACCTTGTCCATTTGACAATAAATGGGATCAAAAGAAGGCTAAATAAATGAAATGAAAAAAAAAGTGCCATGAAACAAAAAACTGCATTGATTTTGGGTACAGATTGAAAAGTATAGCGTTCAATGTAAATGTTAATTAAAACTAGCCATTGCCCACGACTTCATTCACATGGTTTTCAATTTCAAGCCTCTTGAATCGTGCAAAAGTTCAAACTAGGTACTCCGAATTGAAGACGTAGGTGGATGGAGGCTTGGTGTTATGTTACATTGGTTGGCATAGCTGGAACAAACTTTAGTATCGCTTTAGAACTGTTGTTTTGTAACATAACACCTTCATCCACTTGCGTCTTCAATTGTTTTAAGTAACTGACATGTTTATATTTTATATCTCTTTGTAAAAAATAAATTAAAAAAAAAAACCTTGAAAAAAATAAATAAAAGATTATGATAACTTTTTAGAACTTTACATCAAATTTACAAGATGTTCTGAATACGAGCCATATTGTGGGACTATGTAACAAACATCAAAAGACAAACCTGTAATGTCAACATGAGTCCACAAACAATAGCATCTAATGCCACAACGAAATATAATTTTTTGTTTTCATTCATGACTAGACAATGATCTTCAAAAGCACACTTTTACGTGGACAATACACTTTTGTAAACTTGTATTGGGTGATCAAAGTGAATATGACAAGTACACCATAGAAGCAGTGAATGTAAAAAAAAGTCTAATAGACATTGGTCCTGCAAATGCATCTTGCCAATGCAGGCATATGACATATAGATTAGCCTACCTACTTAAGGACCCAGTACACTTGTCCGAGAAATTTATGTATCTGCTTACGGATGAATTTACATTTTTATTAGACATTTCTGTTGTTTTTTGTGTGCACAGCTTCTTGCCAAAAGTATGGCAAACTTACTTAAACTGTATTTAACTTGAGCACCTAGTATTATGTAATGTATCTTGACCACATAATTATTCTAATCAATTTGCTATTTTGATTTATTAACTATAAAAATATCTCTCCTAATGCTGTTAGGTGTGGTGTTGTATTAATGTTCAAATAAATTACAGTCTCTAAACCTAAAGCTTCTGATCTGATTAGACGATATTTATAATCCAGCCAAGGCCTACTTATTACACAGATATAATGCATCAATGCAGAAGTAGATTAAAAACCTGTTTCAATTTGTGGGATGCATAAACTTACAACTAAACATGGCTAAATTGACCTGTTCCATACGGCTGGAAAATCTCACTGACATAACATTGTACACTGAAAGGAACAATGCAAATCTGGTGCTATTGTACCCATTTTCTTCAGGTCTACAACAAACACTGTGTTTGATTTCTATACGAGTCATTAAGTTCTCTTCATGAAGTAGTGTGCACTTTCTGAAATAAGATCTAGATTCAAGAAGGGATAAGTGATTCATGCCATTATCTGAAGGCGACATTATAGTGTATGTGTGCCCTTGATGTAAACACAAACAGGAGCATGTGTAAAGTCACATTTTGGATGCACCTCTCAAGGGCTTAAGTGCCTGTGTCACTTATTATGATTAATTTTTTCTTAATTCCATGATGATTAAAAATTCGGCAATAATTAATTGAAAACATTTCAATAGGGACATAGATACCATAATTATTTTACGTTTCATTATGTACATTGTATTCGAAAAATTAAAGTTTAACTATGAAATAATTAAGCTAATTTAAATTTTAAGATAAAAATTCTCTCTCATAAAAACAATAAACACTAAATACCTCCCAGTACCGATTCCATTCAATAATACACAGCTAACAGTATAATTTAATGTCTCTATGAAGAAACATTGTCGGTTATTCGTCACATCCATAATTTAATAAACAAAAATTAATATTAATAACAAAATAAGTGACAGAGCCTCTTAAAGACTGGTATGAGCCTTTAGGCAGCCAAACCGAACACAGCCAACGGTGCCCCGACATTACAAACGAGTGTACTATAGAAGCTTCCAAAAATACAATGGAAACTGAACCCACTCAACCTTAAGATGGATGCAACATGAAGGCAGACCTTTTCAACAATAAAACTATTACACTTGTAATATGAGTATCTATTTATGATAGTTGGCAACACTGTACCATGACTTTCAGTTGGTATAGGCCTACTTAAGATCTGTTATTGCTGTAGAACGTATTAAAGTTCTGTTACTGTATAACTAACTGTCATATACAAGAATGAATTGTTTCATTTGTTATGGTGTTAAAAATGTTTTATTAGGCCTAACATATCAAACTCTGCTAATAGAATATGAGCCCAGAATGTTGCAAGTGAATAAGAAACATGAATACACATAATTGTGGCATGGTCTACAAATTTGAAATGACACAATTTGCAGGTGTCTGCTTCAACAATTGGTGGTACAAAATAAAAATTGCACTTACAGAATAAAACCTGCTGAAATGTATTGAAATGGAAGTGCCACCTAACAAAACAGTTTGGTTAAAGAAAGAAGGTAAGTCAACACTAGTTCAGTGCATTACTGACTCATAACTGGAATATGTAAAGGACTGCCAATAGGCATGTTAAATATACACCATTATACAAAAAAAAATATGTCATCGCAAATCAACTGTCGTAAAACAATGCTCGCCACAAAATTTTTAGAATATTTTAGTGTAACAAATCACTTTTAAGGAATTCAACAAGATCGTCAGAACTACGGGTGCTAAACCAGACTCCATAGAAATATGTGATCTGCTAACTATGCCAGAGTCATATGGGAATGTAGTAACTGCTATAGAAACCATGCATGCTGACGACTTGACAGTTCAATTTGTCAAAACTAGGCTACTAGACGAAGAAATGAAGATGAAAGAACAGACATAAGTGAGAACAGAGCTTTATCAGCTGCAGTCGTTAACCAAAGGTATGTCACAAAGATATTCCCATTTGAGTTTCACCACAGCGTAAAACGGGGACATAAGAAATCAGAGTGTCCTATTAGAAGTAAGACATCACCTAAATTTGTTTCAATGACCTATGTAATGCAGGAGGGTACTAAATAGGATCAAGACCAGTGTCAACCACTATCATTCACATTAAACACCATACACAAATTGGAAAAAGTGAGTGAACGTAAAAATTAGGCATTAAAAAAAACTTAGGCAATTTTCTTGAATTCATAGCAGACTCTGAAGCAACTTATCATCCAGTGAATGATGCAAGCCTGTTCAATGGTGGAGTTATCAACCTTAAGGCCATGGCCTTTCATTTATTTCAAACAATTGCAAATATCTCAAATATTTTTTAACCAAATGCTTTGATAAAATTTGAGACACTGTACAGTCCTACGATACATAACTTTGCCAGAGTGTTTTTCTTTTAAATAATGTACCGTTTGCTAGCAAAACATTATTTTGCTTCATTTTGCTGTCACAATGATGTGACATTTCAGGGTCAAAAATCTAAAAATCCATTTGGTGTACTGCAACATAAAAATTTCGGGTACAAACAATTATATATTAGTGTTAAAACTGTAAGAATGAATTTTCGATATTACGCAGTATTAATTTGCGTTAAAAAAATATTTTTGAAACAGCAAAACTAAGCTGATTAAGACTAACTAGTTGCCAAAGAAGGGGAAAACCTAACTGTCACAAAGACTGGTGTCATCAAGACTGTAAACTGTTAATAAATGCACTTACTGTATTACCCTAACTTACATTTTAGTCTTCTATAAATTAGTAGAATTCAAAAGTGCTAGTTCAGGTGTTAGGTATGAAAACAACCAAGTAGTCATTCATAAGAACCAACATATAGGTAATTATTGGTTATCTGAAGAACAAACTTTTCAAAATCAAGTTTGAACATTCAACAGAATCTGCTCATAGGACATACACAGTTACAGAAAATAATGTTGTAGCACCATAAGTTAGGACATGCATCCGTGGAGAAAATGGCAGAACTCAACAAATGAGGGCTAATTGACAATTGTAAAGAGAAAGATTGCATAGGTCAAGTATGTCTCAAGGGTAGGCAAACTAGGTTATCATTCAACACAAATGAAATCAAAACCGACAAGTTCTAGAATTATAACAGACGGACGGATCTCTGTAGTGCAATCACACTCCAGCTACCAAAGATTGATGAGCATCTTGATTGGAAAACACATATTGATAATTTAGTACCCAAATTGAATTCTGCAATCTTTGCAATCCGCTGCATGAGCACCATTATGGAATATGGTGTTTTAATTAATATGTACTATTCTTATTTTCATTGTTTGGCCTCGTATGGTATAATCTTTTGGTATAGGTACCGTAAACCAGGGTTACTACTTTGACCTAGCGGGGTAACTTTGACAACTCAAAACTTTGGTTTTTATGTTATTTAATGACGAAAGTATCAAGCATTAGATATAAGGATAAAAGGAATTAGGCTATTTAAAATACTCGGCTCAGCTTATATATTTATTTACCAGAAAACCCAAAAACTAACATGTTAAATTGTCAAAGTAACCCAGAAAATGGTCAAAGTAACCCCTGTCTATGGTAACTCGAAATTCAAGCAAATAAATTTTTTAAATTACAAAAAGCAGCAATTAGAGTTATATTTCATAAAAATAATAGAGATTCTTGTAAACAGGTTTCTAAATCATATAAGATATCAACATTTCCTTGCTTGTATATTTATACACTATTGAAATTTGTCAAACATAATTGGCAAACGTTTAAATTCAATACTAATATGACCCTGCATAGATACAAGAAATAAAAAAATATTCATTATCCTATAGCCACATTAACATTACATATCAAAATAATATTGATTATATGATAGTCAAATTATATAATAAGTTGCCTGCTGGTATCAAAGAATCTTTTATAAAGTTAAAAACTCAAATTCACAAACATTAAAGAATTTCTTAATGTTAAAATCAAATTATTCTGTAGCTAAGTTTTTGAATGATCATGATATAGTCTGACTACATAGTTTGTATTTTGTTTTTAGAACTTTTAACTATTTATGTTAACTTAATGTTTTGTTACCTTGTATTTGTCAATATTGACTACACCTACATCCCTGAGTATACTACACTCAAAACTGGGATATATAGGATGGCTCTAAATAAAATAAAAATGGAAAAAAAATACATCACATTCCTGGACGATTATATACGCTTTGCAGTGGTAAGCTATATTTGTTAAGTAATTGTAATTTATAAGACTAAATTTTACAAATGTAATTTTTACTGGTAGCCTAATTCATTCCTTTGTGATAAAAGTAATTGAGCTCAATTACTTACTTCCGGTACTTTTTAACATCATGGTTATACCTCAATTAAAGAGAGAATTTCCAGGGAAGGGTGTGATAACGGAAATGAATTTATAAACAATTATGTACGGTAGGGGACATATGCACGAAAAATGGGATTAGAACTAAATCAACTGTAATTTACTGCCCTGAGCCAAACTGTAAAGCAAAACAATATAACAGTACGCTGACTGAAAAGGGGAGAAGCATGTTGTCAGAATATCAATTAAGCTATTCATAGAGCGATAGTATTCCTACAGTTGGTAATAAAATACCAACTCAGCTTTGGTTTGGAAGAGAACCAAACTATTAAAAACAAAGTCCTTGGATGCAATGCCCACATGCACATACCAAAGTAAAAAAAAAGTATTTAAAGGGGGAGTGTTAGACAATTTTATTTTAGTTTTAGTTCTCGAGCCGTAAACTGCTTAGCATAAATAATAATGGAATCTTTCATTAATTTACCATGCAGAAACATGGCAAGGGAATCACAGGTTATCTTTCAATAACTCGCTTGTAAAGACTCTGCATGACAAATTAATGAAAGATTCCAGTATTATTTATGACAAGTTGTGTACCAAGAATATATCCTATGAGAAAATTCTGATAATGCAATTTGAATAAATGTTACCTATGGCTCAAAAATTCAAAATAGGCTACAGTAAAATTGTCTAACATTTTGCCTTAAATTTGAAATGATATCATTTAGACCTAAGTATGAAATGGTTGGTTACTGTAGTAACGGTTATTGTTTATGGAATAAGGAAGACTAGGGATGTGATTTTTTAATAAAATCACAAGGAATACAGAACACAAGTAAATATCAGCATCTGAAGAAGACAATGAAGCTTATATACAAAATGGAAATGGTGAAAACACACTGAAAGGAAAACACAAGAGAGATAGAAATGGGTGAGAAAACCACACAAATGACACTAACAGTAGACCTACGACTTTGACGTCCACATGGCACTGTCTGGAACTACCATCAAAACTATTCCCAGTAGCAAGAATAAAGCAGGAAAAATTCCTGAAAGTACTCAGTCGTGGAAAGCTGTTGACGAAGAAATGAATTGTCATAAAAAAAAACACCAGACATGGGAAATTGTAAAAAGACAAGAGAATGAACAAGTTATTAACAGTCCGTCTAGTAAAATATAGTTCAAAACATGAACTACTAACTATTCGGAAACCTAACAGTCTATGGGAAGACTAATAATAGAGATGGTAAAATTTCGCAAATTCAATGACCAGCATCAAATATCCTATGCATACTCAAGCCCTGTCTATTCATTCATGGTCTGATGTTCCACTCAGTAGTAGCTGGTGGATAAACGGTCGGGACTTGAGTATGCATAGGATATTTGATTCTAACATACAGGTCATTGAATTCACAAAACTTCACCATCTCTACTAATGACGCTTATAATTTGGCTGGCTATTGTTAATTAAAGATGATTTAGACACACACAAGAAGGACATTTAAACTGCATTTTGCTCACAGCCGCTCGTTTTGAGTAGCCTATACTTCAAGCCACGACAGTAATAATAATATGAATCCCTTGCAGTTAGGCTCTCGCCCAGTGACAAGCTTACACGTCTCACTCTCCCTCTAGACCTCTTCTGAACAACCCAATCCTCTCAACCTTTACCAGCTCCTCGCTTAGTACATTCCACTCCCTCACCGACCTCACCATCGACTGTCCGCCTCTCTCCACCCACCTCCAAACCCTCTGAATCTTCAGACTGTTGTTCCCTCTCTCTCTATAATTCCTACATGGGACTCTTCACTAAGACATCTACATAAACTTACCAGATAACCTCAAGGAAATGGAACATGTGAGTAAACTAAAGAGGTTCATATACAGTCTCAAAACAGTCCCCAAAATGTTGGAATGAAGTGTTTAATTCATTTAGTTGTAACAAAATTCTTAACATTCTTCAGAAACCTAAATCTTTTGTACAAATTTGAGATGCTTGATTTTAAGGGAGTAGCTACTCCTTTAGAAAACTTATTCAAGAAATCAATGAGCGATTGTTCAGTTACTAATTATCCATATAGGTAACTGACAGGTTGTTTAATGTACCTGGTGATGGCATTTCGACCTGATATCTGTTATGCTCTGAATTATTTTAGTCATTACCAAAAGTATGCCCAGGACGAACATTGGAACCAGGCATTTTGCTGAAAACACAGGCATTGTGTAGGTGTCGCAGAAATCTGATTTGTTAGCATGAAGTTATTATGTCAATGCTCAATAGGCAAGTGACACACTACAAAGGAAGTCATAGCCCGGTGTGTCTTGGTGTATGGAAACATAGTATGTTAGGGCTCAAGAAACACTATTACTCACTACTACTGTTTATGAATGAGGGATTTTGGTCAGTACTCAACATCGTCATTAGTGCTGGCGAGGGGTGACATGAGGTGAACAAAGAGCAGCACCAGAATGAGGGAGAGGGGGGAAGTAGGACATCCGAGAAAACCCGCTGACCAGTGGCATGGTCCGGCACGATTCCTCACATGTGAAAATCCATGAACCGACCCCGCGAGAATCAATCCCAGATTGCCTTGGTGGGAAACAAATGTCTGACCATTCGTCCACTGCAGCCCCTAGCGGTATGTTGGGGATATTTGTAGCTTACAAATATTTTTTGTGTATTTTCTTTGTTGGTGCTAACTTTCATTGTGTTGAGTTGGTATACAAGTAGTAGTCAAAATGGCGTTGTAATAATAAAGTACAATTTTTCATGATGAGTCTCAATCCGGTAGTTTGTGTTTTATTTGTGCCATCCTACTTCAAGAAATGTTAAAACGACCTGGCTCTAAATTGCATCACTGTTTTCTTGTATGAGGACAACTATGCATGTATGCACCAAGCTTAAAATCTACATACTAACGTAATACCAGACACCACTTAAATATAGAAATTGAAAAGGGACACATTTTACTCGAGATCTCCAGACAAATGAGCAAGCTGCAGGCATGCTGACTTAAGCATTGGAAAGAAATCACTTTTGTTTATTGAGAGAGAAATTGGGAATCTCTGATTGTTAACATGTGAAAATGTTAAACGTAACTAAGGTTAATTCTACTACAGGTTAGAAAGGACAATGTTAAAAGTTTCGCACAGGGAAAATTAAGTGCTAGTATCGCTAATGGGTGCAAACTGACCAATCACAGAGCTTTCCTACATTTTAAGTTACATAACGTTGATAAGCTAAAACACGAAATTGGTTTATTTTCACTTTATAATTATGTTAAATGACTCCTCTGTCTTTTCAAAGCCTATTTAAAAATAATTCTACTACAGTTCCAGATTTTTCTGGTCCACATGCGATTTCAGGGAAACCAGCGGCAGAAATTTTTTCTGTGCTGAACTCTCCCATAAGAGAAAACATTTTCTTACTAACCTACAGTACAAATTATTTTATTAATTTTTTTACATGGCCTACAGTGGGCAGCTCCACGGCCAAAAGGGTAACCGAACTTGGGGAATGCAATAGTCTCAAATGAAATAAATCAGCCTTGACAAGCACATGACAAACAACTCCCAGTCCTGTACCTGAGGAAGTGACATTAAATGACACCTCCCCGGCCGGGAATCGAACCAGGGACCCTTAACACAGCGGTCAGGAACGCTAACCACTGAGCCAAGTGGTCGGACCAGTAAAATATGACGTTGACATAAGTATGTTCAACATAACCTAAGTACACTGAAGAACAGTGTTGGACAGGAATACTAGTAGGCAACACTGTACCATAACATTCAGTTCTTTCTATTAATTAATACTAGTAAGTTGGTATACTTGTATAATGAGGCCTATAAGACTGGTTTTTGTTGTAGAATGTATTTAAGATCTAACATAGTTGTTTCGTTTGTTATGTTGTTAATAAGCGTTTTATTAACAAATATCAACTCTGCTAATAATTTTTGTAGGTTCATAAATAATTACCAACACTTAAACCACAGAGAACTGTCAAATAAAAAAAAGTACTTGCAATAAATGACAGCGCACAGTAGCCTACTCACCATTCCTTGATACGTCCAACTCCACCAAATTCTCGAAGTTCTGAATATCGGGAGGTAATCTATGAATCTCATTATCACTTAAACCTAACCTCCTTAAGCGGTGTAAACGAAAGAAATTCTGTAAGAAAAAAAATTGCGCTATCAAAACACAGCGTCACAGAAACAAAACAATAGCCTACCCTACTGAAAAGCATACACCAATAACCAACAGTCACATGTTACACTCTTTTTAATAAACGGTTTCGTATACCTTCGGAAGATCTCTAATATGATTAGCGTCCAATAAAAGCTCTTCTAGACTCCGCGAATATCGCAAAATGTCCTCGGGAACTGTAGGTAACGAGCAATGACGCTTGTCAACATATTCCACTTGCCTATTACACCCTTTGAAGATAGGGATACAACGAAACATGACTCCTCATATACTACCGACACTACACATTATACTTTCACGCACTTCATCAACAATATACACAAAACATTCTACCACTTGACAGCGCGAATAACGGCACTACCGAACAACACCCACCCCAGATTTGAAAACGAAAACTAAAAACTTCGAGGTGTGTGCGTGTATAAATGACGTCATGCAATCAGTCAACCAGCAATTCGAAGTATGTCTGCCATCTACTGTACGGAATTTGCACTAAATAGGAACTTAAAAATCTTGGATGAATTAAAATATTTATAAAACTTTATTTTTTTACTAGCATCAAACAGTATTTAAGTTATATTATGTATTTAGTCGTCCAAAAAATAATAACTTAAGAAATTTCGGTCATAATGAAAATCGTGAACAGGCAACCATGATCAGATCAGGCTTGGAAAAATAGTGAGTTGTTGCGAGACGCGCAAAGAAAACTCAAAATTCTTTTCAGAGCACATACATTATAGTTAGCAAAAGTGTCGTACATGTGAACTGTGTTAGTGGACGAATCACGGCTTTATTGGAATAACAAACCCAAAATAAATTGTACAGGGGTTACTACACAACCCACGATTTACACAAAACAGTAGAGGTAAATTATAATTTGCAGGAGAAATCGTAAGTAACTTGTATACAATAAGTAAATCAAGTCCAGCGATTTCTATACCATACCATATAGAGTAACAAAAACTAAAAGAAGACACAGACTTATTCCAGGTTCCAAATTCTGTAAATCTAGTGTTAAACCTAGGTCACGGTACCTAGGTTCAGGTTCTGAACCTTGCAAACTGCTCTTCTGAAACCCATGGGTAGGCCGTAGGAGTAAGTGCTCTGTGGGTTTGGCACTCTATACAAATCTACTAAATGTTTGTTGTAACATTGTCGGCAGCTGTAAAGCGCTAGGGCCTTATTCATAGTCGTGAGATAGTTCCGAGATGATCCTGAGATCATCTTGTGCCAGTTAGTCCAGGGGGTCTATTCACTAACTTTTAAGGTAACCGTAACTTGAGAATTACGGCCAGTCACCTTAACATTTGCCGTAAATTTTCCCGGAGCGATTCAGTAAGCATTTTGCTTACCTTAACTTGAAAGTGAGCGACCGTAAGTTAACAGATGGGTACTAGGGTGGTGTTAACTTACTAGCTTGCCGTAACTTGTTTACAAATGTGTAAAAAATCATGGCGGATTAGTGAGGTTAGAACATTTCATAGTCCGAAACGACGATAGTGAAATTAATTTATGTTGGATTTGCGAAAAATCCACCGTAACTTAAATCATTATTATTTTAGATGGAAAAAACATACAGCTCGTGTGTATATTCGTCTTAATAAAATATTAGTACAGGGAACAGTATCTACCGAGTGACGAGCCGTATTTTTGACGTATAATTATCGGTGTTGCATATTCAAGATGTTAATTATTGACAAAACGCGAGCTGTTTACAATTAATAAGTGTCTGTATTTTAAGCGAAGGGTTTGTTGTTCAAATTGTGAGTGGAAACATATTCTGTGTCAGACAGGCTTGCTTGACTACTCCTGTGTCTTTTATTTTTTTCAAATCGCTACTGCATAAAATAAATGTGTTTCGTTGAGCTTTTAAGTTACGCGTCCTAAATAAAC
>PNEQ01053744.1:0-26443 GCA_003012365.1 Medauroidea extradentata | reverse complement strand
TTTTAAGTTCAATAAATAAAAATTAAAATGATAAATGAAATAATAAATATATATTTTGTTACACAGGAGCGTGATGGGCAGCTATGGGGATGGTGGAGGCTGCAAAAAAAGAGTACATTAGATAAAACGTGTTGGTATAAGCATATTAATTATGGTCAGGGAATTTTGTAAGAAGCGGTCAGTGAAAGTCAGGGAAATTTACTTTCATATTTCTGTGGGAACCCTGGTTATTACAATACCAGTCTCTCTGGCTGGTGTACTCTTTAACATTACACAAGGCTTAGTATAGTAGTGACCTATTACCAAAGAGAGCAGGGGTGGTAAACCACAGAAGAAAAATTATTTGCTTACCACTGGTAGCTAGTTCTGAATGAAGCTCCATTTTGAACATTCATGTTCTTCAGCACCCTCACTGGCCTCTCGAACACCTAACTCCCCATGCCAGTGGTATTCGTCACCCCAGCCACACCCCACAATGCCAAGTCCCCTTGGCAGAGAGGTCCTCTGATGTCTTGAAGTGGGAATGTAACCCATGTAACGAGGCTGCTGGTGGAGATGTTGTCCCTGGTCGCAGCGCCACTTGTGACGTGCCACTTCACGTCTGTCGTACTCTCTGCGTTGTTGTCGATGATGACTTTGTTTGGGAGAGAAAACTGTGTGGAGTGGACACACACAGTTTCGGTGCTCAGCAGCTTATTCCTTTACTCGTGCCCGGATAGCAGCTTTGTCCCTTAGGTTTTTTTTTCTTTTGTTAAATATAGTAGTGTAACTACCAACAAAAACAAAGCCTTGTGGTTATTTATTTGTAGCCATAACCAATTTGTTTCATTACACGAGTTACCCACAGCAACTAGACAGAATATTAAACAAAGTCAAAGATAACAGGTGATGTAACAATATAATTATTACTGAGTGTCTTCCCAAGAGGATGTCTTAGCAAGGTACCGCGCCTTAAAAACGTAGTACTCACGAGTAAATATTTGCTCCACTCATAATGATGATTACACGGTTACATATTGTGCAACACAACTAGTTACACCTAGAGCTACATAAGAAAACAACAAAAAGAGACTGAACATGAAGTTATATGCATAGTTTTTGCTAGAGCAATTTCTCCCCCGTGGCTTTACTTCTCCGCGCCAGCACTCCCTTATACTTCCTCTCCGTCCCGCCATGACACCTCGACTGATACCTTCCTGGCCGGACACCAGGACTTACTCGGCCGAGCGGTGGAGTGATACAACAGGACCCAAGTTGTTTGTAAACTGGATAATTGACATTTACTAAGGAAGAAAAGTATGTAACGTTGTTACTGACAAATTTACAAAGTATTTTACTCCACAATAACATATAGCTTTTCATTATTTTATTAATTGGGGATTTGCTGCATCGTCAATCTGTCGCGGATCACCACCTTTTCCGAATTCTGCTGCGCACGACACTATCAGCACTACCACCCACGATGAAGACCTAATGGACTGCTGACTAAGTTGCATCTGGCATATCTCTGCACGTGCCTGCAAGCATCTGCACTCTGACTTGCCTGCCAGATAAATCCCATCCCATAGGGAGGCGAGTTCAGAGTCGACTTGAAATTTTCAAAATCCAAACAATGCAAAATACAAGAAAAAGTTACTTTAAAATATTTTCAAAATTACATTTTCTTTGAAATGAGTCCAAACACGAAATAAATCATATAAAATTGACCTATGAAATTTACTACTTTCATCTTGCTTTAACAGTTAAAATTTAAATTTTGAATAAAGTTTTGATGTTAATTTCATTCCCAGCATCCCCAATTAAAATGTTGGATCCCGCTGTATATATTCTTACACTTGATTAAGTTGGCATGATTAAAGGTTTAAAAACAACAAAAAAAATTGAAATTATTGTAAAATAAAAAATTAAGTATGTGCTATGTGGCAGAGCACGTCACACCCCCGTCTTTTTATGTGTCACTTTTATAGACTGCATAGACTTGTGTCTCGTTGCCACAACAACCAACTGCTCCTGCAACTGCAGTGGTTCACCCTTGTATTTTTACCCAAAGGTACTGCATGGGTCATAACAGCACGTAACATATAATATTGTAAACAAATATAATGTGTCATATCTCTTGACAAGGAATGACCCAGTGTTTGTCACGCAGCCTTATTGTAGGTGTGAAATAATTCCAATATGAAAGTGTATACAAAACTTGTTAGTTCCAGGAATAGTACTTTAGGTCTAATTATAAGTACCTACATTAAAACCCTCAAGGCATAGTTTATAGTTTCATTCACTTTTTGGAATCCATATGACATTGTTTCTGTTAATTTTGTGGCCTCTGTAGTCGCTCCCGTAAATAAAGCAATTTTTCCTTTTCAGCTGTTACCCGTTGCAAAATAATGAATATATTGTGGTTCCAACAATTACAGAAAATCGATCAAGTTTGGACTGGAACAGAAGTTATCGAGAAGAAACGGATAAACCCAAAGTAGTAGGGATCAATACCCTTTAAGAAGTTTCCCATTTAAGAAGTTTCCTGCTTAATAAACATAGTAATTTTTCACTTTTCTATATGTACATGTGTAATTTGACCCCTTTAAGAAGTTTCCCTGGTTAATAAGTATTATTTTTGCTTGTCCCAACACAAACTTCTTAACAGGGCTTTACTGTATGTGTTTTGTAATTCGTTCTCAACACCGTGACATGCTTTGGGCATACCCAATTTTGAGGCTCCTCATAGGCCTGCTGCCTTCCTTCCCATACCCATCAGTGTCAGCCATAAGTATATGCCCACCCTACAGGCTGGCTGCAGGTCACACTGCTTACCCATTGTATCATGGCAACCAGCACCAGTGTGAATAGTTTACTGTATTTACCCATTTAACACCCGCCTCCATGTAAGACCCCCACCCCATAATGTCAACATGCTCTCTTGAAAAAAAAAATTTTTCACTGTTTTGTGTGAATTTAATTTTTCTTTGCGTAAAAAACGTAATGAAATCATACCCCAAAAGTATACACCCGCACCAGTTATTTTTAATATGCTCGAATGAAAACATAATTTTTTCACGATTTTCTTTGAATTTAATTTACTTTTGCGTAAAAACGTAATGAAATTATACCCCAGCAGTATAAATACTGCATAGCACCACGCGCAGCACGTTGAAACAAAGATGGCAATGTCTGGTTGCGCGGAACACTGGCAAACTATTTTTTTTTATATCTGGCGAGCCCCCAAATCCTGCTACACCAGCGTGTACCCCGTCTGTCTGTGGGTACTCCGGTATGCATTGGTAGCTAATTATAGCGCAAGAAGGGATTGAGTGCCTTAGGTAACATGCAAGGTATTAGGTCACGGGCCTCATGGGCTGAGCAAGGTTGTTGTGAGGCATGGCTGCAATTGTGGCCATGCACTCACCCCCGAAGAGAGCAAAAGTTAGATAAGGGCACAGAAAAACCAGTACAAATAGAGTAGGGTACTGAAAAAAGCTGTGCGACAGGGCGCGCAGGGTATAAACCACAATAATTAAGGTTAGGACATGGAGAAAGTAGGATATTTAGTTAATAATTTGTTTCCGAATTTGCAAAGAAAGATGTGACATCTCATTGGCTGGCGGCCACAGCCAATGAGAAGAGGACGCTGCTCAGAGAGCTTTGTGCTAGGACCTGAGTGCTCCTAGCTGCCATCGCCCACACTTCCGAGCGCAAGCAAGCTCTCACTATGCAGTGTCGGCAACAGGAGAAAATTTTCAGTTTGTCGACCATGGCCAGAGGCCACCCCAGGCTGAATGACCCGTCTTTCCGCCGTCTTCCTTCTTCAGTGTTGGCAGTTGTACCTTTCATGTCAGGGTGGAGAAAGGGACACCACTCCCTGTAGTACCTCCAGAATCTTCGGGCTGGTTTTAGGCGCGCCATCCCGAAGCTACCGCTGCTTGCCAGGCAGGGCCCTGACAAGGGCTTAGCCACCTCGACGTCCAAATTTCGACGCATTCCAGTTCCCCACGCAAGCAGCTCTTCACTGCCTGTAAGTTCCAGAGGGCGGTTTGTTTCACTTCACATTTTTTCAGCACCTCGGTTCCCCGCCAACCTTCGCCGACAGACAGCTTCCATTTGCTTCCCAATCTTCTTAGGAGCCACTCAGCCTGCTGCACCAACGCTCTGACAGTGCAAGCGCTGGCCAGTTGGTCCACGAGCTGGTATTTGAATATTACCAGCAACACCACAGCTTGGCGCTCCCATATCGCATGGGCGAACGATCCATGGTAACGTATGCTGCTCTCTTTTAGCTACAAGCTGTAATTGAAGAATGCACTCAGCCACGCTGTACTGTGGCGCATTCTGACGGAGCCACAAAACACTATCTCGGCCTCCGCGCTGCTTATACGTGCGTAGATGCTTGTTCATCGGACCAAACAAGTCAAATAATACATCACCAATCAACATTGTTGTAATATGCAGACTTTTTTTAAAATAAAACAATTCACAAAATGGAATGGTGCTGGCTTGGCGCAACTCAGCACGGCCCGGCGCTGCCTAGATTGGTGGAGTTTGGCACGTCCCGGAGGGCGGCTATGGCGCCACGAGCTGTACGCTACGCACGGTACGTCGGCACAGGGTGTGGCTGACGGTAATACCGGTGTTGTGTATTTACATCTAATAAGCTACAATCTGTTGTTATATTGTGCATACTTATATTTTCTTTGTAATAAATGTTTCCAGCAGTCTGTAATGTATGGTAAATCCCATTTTTCTAGGCCTCAGTTTTCATCCAAAACCTTGATTTACGTGTTTGACCCACACCCCAACTTTTCAGTTGGGTTTTTAGGAAAAAGGTGTGGGTGGTACATGGGTAAATATGGTATTCCATTTGCAAGTCGCACTCGGCGAGTGGGCACCACGAGCAATTTTTTCCGCTCCGTCTCTAGAGACAGTTCTGCATTTCAGTGCAAATATGACTGTGTTACTGGTTATGTAAACAAGGAGTAAATGTTTGCTGGGGTGAAAATTCAGCAAACATCTGTCAGTTTAACACTTGCATAATACATAACAGGCAATATAAGGTGAAAATACTGTCGTTTTATTAATAATACTGTGTGATGCACCCACCCTACCTGATCATCTGAACTAGGTAGCATTTATAAATATGGTTTTTTTTGTTGTTTGACTATGAATGTAAGTGTGTAGCCCAAGGTAAGTGAACCATGTCAAGAATAATGGCTGGTCCAGTGGTACAGTATATGTATCGCTGCAGTCTTGGGGATCCGGCTGGAGAGGACCACATCCAGTTCCCGACTCACCCAATATGGTGCATGTGGCGAAGCTAGTGAAATTTGTTGCGAAAGTAAGACAACCACGGTGGAGTGACGTTTTACAATAACAAAAAGCCACCCCAGTCGTCCATGAACCAGCGAGTGCCTCTGACTTACATTTGTCATTTTTCCTTTTTCTTTAAAGTGTAAACACTATGTAGCTAATCGACAGCAGAAGAATGGACCTACTAATACAGCACAACACACAGACAGGCGGAACTGTCTGCAGATAAATTGTTATAATGTTTTTAATCCAACTAAATGTATGTTTGGAATAACTAACACTCAGTAGTAGGCATAGGCTATGTTTTTAATAATAACTTATTACAATAATTACATTTGGATGCTACAAACCTATGTGAGAAAGTAACCTGCATGATTTAGGTATGGAACAGTCATGATTTATTCCAATATTGAGGGCACAAGAGAATGTAAGTACAGCCAGTGTAAACACTAAATTTTATCATAGCACCACCTTGTCTGTACTTGTTGGAATCGGCACTCAATTTCTGGAAACTTTGCTCTGTTGGCAATATTTGATATATTTAATAGTTTAGGAGTTAACACTTTTGGATTGTTTCACTGGCTGGGAGAGGATGCAAGTGGGAGTAGCAGCTGGGCTGGCTGGTGCCGGAAGGTGTCTCGCTGTAGCTGGAGAGAGGGGTGGGGAGCCCGGACAGGACAGATGGCCGGTATCACGTTTCGCGTTGCGCCATGTTGGTTCCGTACAAATTCTAACATTAATTTATATTTAAACTAACGTACCATACCTTTTAATCAGCATAACGTTGGGTATAATTTTTACATTTATTTTCTTTCTTTTTTATGTTATACCATTGCACTCAGAATGTGTACCATTATTGTGAGAGCCTTCGAGAACCTTTAAGAACATTTCCCGGAAACCCTTTGTTTCTGTCGAGGGAGGGGGAGAGAGGGCCTTGAACCTGGGGGTATAGGCGGCTTTTTGAAGGTCTTGGAGTTCGGAGAGCGGTAGAGGGAGGATTGTGGCGTGAGCGCGTGTTAGAATGATTGGGCAGGGGCCCAGACTTGGGTGACAATAGCCCATGTAGTAAAGCGGGTCCGGGAAGTGTTCTGATAGGAACTTGCAGGCGGAATCTTATAAAGAGTTTATAAAATACGTAGTTTGATTTTGGTGTGAAAAAGAAAGGAGAAATAAAAAGTTATTCAGTCAGCATCACTGTGGAGTGTGTCATTTAAGCGTCTGATCGTTCCACGACCCCACTGGAGAACCCAGAGATAGAAGAGAGTGTTCTGCCGCTAGCCAGCGCACAAATAAAACTAAGTATATACAGTGAATAGGTGGGAGTACGCAGCTTGTACCACCACAATTGTTTGTCAGTAAAATTGAGATAAAATTACTTAATCTAGCTTAGTGGTTTTTGTATATATTTACTAGCTCGTCAAGACACTCATCGAGAAACTGGAGATATTATCTTCCCGAATTTTGAAGCTTTTAATTTCAGTCTGTTCTTAACATTTGGCTTCTAAGAAATTTGTGATAAATATTATTTATTGTTATTAATGTTTTGCACTGTAAATGCGGTGTATTCCAGTTTTTAGAGCATAAACAATGTGCACTCATGATGCGAACTGTCACGTGGCACATGCCCTCAGCTAGATTTTAGATCGCTCCGAGAGCACCTCGAGAGCAGTCAATTGGACTACACCGTTAGAGAGTGACTTGATAAGGTACCAGGGCACCTTAGCATTGTCATCCTGGAAGTCACCCACGGGTAGTTGTCCTAGTTCCTGGACCCACCTTCTGTTTTTCTGACACAAAGCAGGACAGGCAGATTCCTTTTCAGCTACCCGCATCCCACACCTGTGTAACTGGAAATATGTCAGATGTCTCTCTTGGCCAACGAAGAGGGCAAGAATTGTAAGTATTAATTGACATGGGGTGTTTTCTGCATTGAGCCCTAAATGCCGTAATACACTTTATGTTCCTTTCCTCAGCCACTCACACCTCAGGATAAACATTGTCGCTATTCTTTTTCTTACAGTAAGGATATGTAGTCTGATTTTTTTTTCTGGATTTAATCATTTTCAAAGAGCTTGGTCATTTGTCCAGTATAATAATAAGAATTAATTTTGAAAGATTTTTCTTCTTTGAAATGTACTGCTATGAGTGACTACGGGAGGTGTGTATATTTTTGCAGGAATTACAGAGGACGGTGAGTGAGCTAAGGGGTGCACGCCAAGCGGTCCAGCCCATGGTGGTGGACGACGACAACTTCAAGTGGGTGTCGCAGCTGCTGGCAGACAAGCAGGCAGAGGTCAGGCGGCTAGAGGAGGCCTTGGAGGAGAAGAGCATGACCTGCCTCATGAGTGCAGACTGCCTGCAGCAGGCTCGCCGCAACCTCCAAACTACCCGCGCTGAATTGCTCACCGCCAAGGCTACCGTTACGGACCTCAGAATGGCTCTGCTTACCACCAATCCTGGTAAGAGATCCTATATCGCTGTCGTAGAAGCACATGTGTGAAGGTCGTCTATCCACCAGTGTTGATGAGTTTGCCCTTTTATTGTGTGGTTTAGTTCTTGAAGTAGGTGTCAATTGTAACAAGTGCATACATAGATGGCATTTCAAGGTTATGGTAATGGGGAAGTATAATGAATGTCTGATATCCTGTACTAATCCATGGGGTCATTGCCATGGATAATTAAAAATTGTGGGGAATCAACAGTCCTAATTAACATTACAAAACTAGCCAAGGTACCTAGTAACATGTGTGCCCTTTTAAAATTCAGACTCAAACACACACATTACGTTACATATAGGTCGAACTCAGTTGTGGTCTTATGCTGTAAGAACTTAAAAAACTAATGCTCTTGTTAAAGTTGAACACTAGGGATGTGCGAAGCTTCGAAATTTCGAAGTTGAATCGAATATTAGGCTGCCGAATATTCGCTTCGAGGGTAGTTAGAAGTTTCGAAAAACTACTTTTATTGTTACTGAAATGAAGAATCACTTTTGTGCTCCCGAGACGAACGACCGCTTTTGTGCTCCTGAGACGAACGACAGCTTTTGTGCTCCCGAGACGAACGACAGCTTTTGTGCTCCCGAGACGAACGACCAATTACGCGCTTCCGAGACAACAACCTTTAGTTATATTCTGTGTATGTGAGGATCGGTGTGG
The DNA here is from genome assembly GCA_003012365.1 of Medauroidea extradentata. Taxonomy (NCBI): domain Eukaryota; kingdom Metazoa; phylum Arthropoda; class Insecta; order Phasmatodea; family Phasmatidae; genus Medauroidea; species Medauroidea extradentata. The sequence goes on along the minus strand of PNEQ01053744.1, from coordinate 17,987 downwards.
CTCTATTTTCTGCTCATTGTGGCATGCGTGATTGGTACTTTTGACTATTCGCACGCGTCCTGGTGTTCAGAGAATGAGCCAGGATGTATGACACCGCGCTGACAATGCACTGCAAGCGAGTGGCAGCACTGCGAAGTGAAGACTGAAGATTCTGCTGTTCCAATCTGCGAGAGGATAGACACTGCTAGAGGAAGCCCGTTGGGAACGGAGCAGACGTCGCCTCTTAGGGGAGAGAGCGATGGAACAGAGAGTACGAGGAACAGTTAGCCACTGACAGCCTACGACGCCGGACGCATCTTAGTACCAGAGACCAGCTGGAGCTTGGCTTGGCCGCATGTCTCTCATCGTTACTGCCATTCGTAGTCGCAATTATTATTGTGATAGCACGAAACTGTCTAATCAATGAAAGGACTACTGTAGCTGTTTTTATGGTTGGCAACGAGCAGTCTCCACGAGCGAACAGCTACACTCGCCTGCGCCTGTCAACATCCTCAGCAGCGACTGCTTCGGTAGTTCGCGTGTCGGCCGCTAGGGGCATCCCCGAGGCACATTGCGCGGACTAGTCCGCCCGGCCGCCACGGTGTGGAGCCTCTGGCTATGCCTGGAGTTCGCCGAGCTGAGTGAAGCTCGCCAGCCGTAATATCGTGTGCGCCGAGCACCGTAGTTAGGGCTAGCCTTGTGCTGCAGCGCTCATGAATGCAGTGTACAAATGCCCTAGTATCCGAGAGAGCCCCTGCTCGTCTATTCTTTCGACTTCATTACACATTACCTGCTCCTACAAGTAGTATACTCTATTCTTTCTGTCACTGTTCTGTGACACACTAGCATGTCTCTCATTACTGGTTTTCCTCCCGCGGCCTCGCGGGTTTACCAGTGACGCTATAAAGGGCATTATAGCCCAGTTTATTCAGAGGGAAGAGCTAGGCCACAAATGCTGGCTTAGCTCTTCAATAACCTCTAAGTTCTGCATTTTTAGCCAAGTTCCCATGCGCAACCCAAGCCTGCATGCATTATAATTAAGGGTATGAGCACCTATTAGCTCGGCACGCAACTACCCGGTCCCTTCCTAACTCCAGTAATTAGTTAACCAGAGTGAGCACCCTTCACAACACACAAAAAAAAAGTAACATACGAAGTAAGATCATAGATGTTGGATACATTTTCATTATTGCCAACCCACAAGAGCTAAATGTGTTTTCATTGCAGCCAACTTATGAATGCAGTAAACACGTAAGATAAGAACAACATTACAAGCTGTCTCATTGTAGCCAACGTAGGATACTAGCGATTGGTAACTGATTTTGATTATCTTTCCCTTTTTTATGTTGGCTAAGTGTGAAAAAATGAACGGTGCACGCAATCTTTGCCAAGTTGAATTATTTGTTTTGAACAAATGAGCCACATGAATCAAACTCGTAGATTGCTGTGGAAACAAAAATTTCGCCGCTCGAGCCTCGAAAAAATTTTGGATTTTGGAGCTATGTGTTCGGATTTTGGAATTTTGGATAAAGGGTTGTGCACTTACAATTATAATACTAAAACTGTAACACAAGCATTTTTGTTCAGTAGGAAAATTTGTTTACATGCTACTACAAAAGAGTAGTTCATTTGTGCCCTATGGCACGCTTGCTGTTGCAGATGGCCTAATTCTTGACCGCTATCTTTTTCACTCGCATAACGGGACTTCAACTCCCAGACCTGGGTATAAATAGGCCGCAGCCAGCCCTAAAACTTAGGTCACTGGCAGCTCGGCCTCCCCGAGTCGTCCAGTAGCTCCACAGCCCCAGCTCTGCTGGACTCACCCTTTACCTTACTCTGAGAGGCGCTTTCTTGTGTAGGGAAGCCTCTCGTCCAGTCGGGGCCGTTTCTTGTAAAGGGAATACCCCACTCTCCTCCCTCTGCCCAACCTCCCTTCCTGGAAGCTGCTTTCTTGTAAAGGGAACCCTCCACGCCTTGCCTACATTCAGGGGCAGCTTTCTTGCAAAGGGGACACCCCAACCCCCTTCTGGTGGTTTCTTGCGAAGGGAGCCTTGGATTCTTCGTGTCTCTTTTCTTTTCGTAATGGTACTGGACAGTTCAAATGGGAGGACCGTTGTTGCCTAGCTCTTTCATGTCAGGCACGCGACGAAAAATAAGGAATGCACCCTTTGTGCATACATCTCTGGGCATCGCACGGTGCACCATAAAAATGGAAGTCGGTAATCTCAAGTGTGCGAGGCTCCACCACATGTCTATTTGTGTATCAATTGTATAAACTTTTGTTAGTAATTAATTACCGGAAGTAATGTAAAATCTTTGTGAATCAGTACTGAGAAATGTGCAAATATAGTATAAAAACCTAAAAATCTTGGAGTAGTCATTTAAATGTGTGATGAGGACGTCCTAGTGGTAGACTTAAGCACAGTTGATATTCTGTCTCTGGAAGAAAGGAAAACAAGGGCCGTTGTTCTGCGTTACCCCACGGCCCATCCGGCCGCCTATCCAACAGGTATCATACTTCCACCTCAAAAGGTTCCAGGCCGAGAGCCCATGCTACACAACTTGTGTGTTCACTACCTCCAGCTCAGTGCCACCGTTCTGAGACTGTTTCTACCACACCAGAAGTACAGCCAAAATCCAAGAAGCGAAAGCCACGCAACCCAGACTCTCCAAGTCGGATCCTTCAGTGCATGACAAGGCTAACACCGGCTCTGATTAGTCCACTAAAATTGCCAACCAAAATACCCCCCCCCCTCCCCCCTCAACGGGTGCAGCAACTGAGAAACGAGGCCCGTCAAGAGCCCTGGCCACTTTTCGCCCGCAAGCAGGCCTTAATCGAGGAATTATTCAGCTAAGGTAAATATCATCCCCCCTTGACATGCTGGTGTGACTGTTGTGACTCCCCTAAGCTCTCTCTGAGGCATAAAAAAAACACACACACATGCGCGTGCGTGCACACACACACACCCTCAAGGATAGGCAACCCCCTAAGAGTCTCAGCCCAGCCGGCAAACCAGCCTCCCTGAGGAATCTATCACATGAAGGGGTGGCAACAGCCATCATTAATGACTCGCAAATAATAGAGAGAGCTCACATTTTTCGGATAAAAAATGTGTTAGGTGCTAGTATAAACAGTATTAGCAATTAAAACTAGTTACGAGTATAAATTAAGAGCCTGTTTTCTTCAATGTGTGTCAAAGTTATCCCAAAAAGTTTGAATTGGTCATGTAAATCTCGAAGTATAACTTAATATATTTATTTATTCATATCGTGCTATATTCAAATACAGTACAACCCTGTTATAACGTTTTTCAAGGGACTTGTGAAAAAAAGTGTTACATGCAGGAAAATGTTATAAGCAGTAATCAATAATTTTACACCAATAAATGGATATTACATAAAAGTAATTTAAACCTTCGTAGTTTGTGTACAGTAAATGAGGCTGCAGTTACTAAGCCATCAGAAACATGATTAATACATACATTGTGTGAAATAATAGAGGATTTCCCACTTGTTTCGGTAGGTTCATTATCGTCATCCTCAGCATCACAGTCTTTAATATCACTGGCATGTACATTTATGACACTTTCTCAGATATAAATTAGTTTACAGTTGCTTTTAGTCTCCAGCTTAGTTAGTTTATCTAAAATATTAAGATGCAGAAAAATTTTACCTGAGTTGTGGTTATTGTCTAAGAAAAAAGTGATGTTATATGCAGGAAATGAAAATAACAGTGTTGTTATAAGCAGGAAATGAAAGCATTATGCCTTATGAATATATAGTGGGACCAAAGAAAATTAATGTTATATGCAGGAAAATGTTATATCCAGGAATGTTATAACAGGGTTCTACTGTATAGTGAATCTACTGCAATAAAGACTACCAAAGTGTGGGTGACGAAATGTAAATCTATAAATGTTAGTACGTAGTTGCAGTTTATCAGTAGTTAAGTTATACGAAAATCTTCAATTATTCATTTTCTGCTGTCTGAAAAAATGGCAGACCTAAAAATATAATAAACTCCACTAAAATTAAAACGTAGACTAACTTGTAAAATATGACATTCAGTTACAATCAAGTCTTTCTCAAAATATCACAATCAATCTTAGCTATTGTCAAGCCATCTTACAAAGTCGTTCTCAGCTGATATTGCATGTATTATACTCGCATTACTTGCCTTCTCGTTACTACGTGAAGCCTAATTGTTCTGTGAAATGTTAGTAAACATGCTACTGCTAATTATGTGTATGTGTGACTGTCAAGCTCCATGGTACACCAGAGTACTTGTATATCTACAATTTTAATTTGTTCGATTGAGCCTCTCAAGTACATCGGCTACTACGAAAACAATGCAACTACGATAGTAAACTCAATCCCAGTCATAAAAATTAAACATTTTAATAATTTAAATGGAATAAAATAAAATTGTAACATATTGCAAGCAGGAAAGTTAACTTAAAAATAAGTTCATTATAATTCAGCAATAATGTACCTGGTTACAGTAAATCATTAAGCCGTAGCTGTAAACAAATGGTGAAAATGTTCCAAAAAGGACTACTACAACACACTTCAGCACACACCTAGTGAATTATGTTTGCGCCTGGTGAGTTAGGCTGCGTGCTCGAAACCAAAGCTAGACTGTTCTGATGATGCTAAAGGTGAAAGATCCAGCGATTACAACACCAGAAATGCTAAAAGTAAATTCCTACAAAGTGTGAGAACAGAATATGGCAGAAAGTCCTCAACCTTCTTACGATACAAAATTTACAATTCTCTAGACCAAAGCAAAAAACAGTGCATATCTTCACGTCTTTAAGAAAAATCTCAAGAAATTTATTTTAGATAAAATAAAAACTTTGCAAACTGACTTATACTGACTTAGTAAAATGTTTGAACTGTATCGTAATTAAATCACTAATTAATACTTGCAATCCCTTTACATTACTTTTACTTCCCACTCTGTTCCTGTGTATTGTTTAAGTACGATTATAATTTTTTGTTTTGTTAGTATTTAACCGCAGCATTGTTTACTGATCAACTTACACTGTTATCTACTGCTTTGGGTAACAGTATGTTACCCCAGATAGTTGTTCAACTGTAGAGTAATTTTAAATCTGATTGTAATGTGCTTTCTGTTCTTGTTCCTATGTATTGTTACTAGTGTGTTGCTTTAGCAGATGGTTTTTATACCAGTTGCATTCAACTTTTTTTCTTAGTTCATGTATAGTATTGTTAGTGTGGTTGTTTATAGTATTTTGTTACCACGTCAGCTGCTACTTGATTGTATCAGAGCATCTTTATGGTTTGCGATTTGGACCTCAAATTGTTAAAATTATTGTTGCGAGCCACGACTGTCTGGCTGGGCGGTGTAGTACGATACTGTGTTGGCGGAGCTAGGACACCCCTCTTCCCACCCACTCCTCGGCGCTGTGGCTGTCGGGCAGGGCGGCGAAATACAATACAGTGGCGGCAGCCCTAAAAGACCTCTTCGGGTGCTGCATGGATTGTATTACTACATGATAACCACCTGCACCCAGTATCGGGTAACCGAGGGAAAATATTATTGATCTAGAATGATCCTGTCTCTCTTTATCTCTCGGGGTGGTGCTTGACTTTGAAGCGACATCTTTCCAGGGGGTTGGAGAACAGAGACCTGCCGAGATAATTCGAGAAGTAGGGGTGGGTACATAAGGAGGAGCTGCAGCAGGAGCGGGAGAGTTTTGGCTGGCAGGTGCCTGGTTACGAAATTAAGTGATAGTGACAAGTATTGGATTGCGACGACTGTTCGAGGGTGTCCAGCGAGTGGGACCGCAGCAAGTAGTAAGAAGAAGGTGTTTCTAGGCCAGAAAGATTCTTCGGTATTATTTCATTGGGTCCACCATTGTGGTATTCATTACTTGTTGCTCTTACTGGTGTTTGTGGAGCCGAGATTTCAACTTCTATTTAATTCTGCTTGTTGACCAAAAGAATAAAATATGAGTGGGAAGTTAGTAGTCTTCGATTATTCGTTACGTTTTTGGGAGTAGAAAGTTTCGGTTTTACTGGTAACGTTTTGTCTCTGTGAGTTAACATATTGAAATTGAGTCGAATGGTAAAAAAGAAGCAGAATGAAGAAGAAATGAAATTGAAAGATGATGAGAAACAGAGAAAAGAATCAAATGAAGCAAGCTTAAAAGAAATGGAAGAAGCCCTAAATAAAATTGCAGTTAATGAAGAAAGGTTAAAGAGTTTTGAAAAGGAATGAGAAAGAGAAGAGAAATTAGGGTTAATAAACTTTTTGAAGAAGCCAACAAGAGGCTGTAAAAAGCAGTGGACAGCAAACATTTTGCAGAAGTAGGACTAGCACAAGCAATGCTTGAGGGGGTCAACAGTGTGAAGGAGGAGGTTGAAAGTGTATTTAAGAAAGTGCAGACTGTTAAAAAAATTTATAAATAGGAATAAATCACTTTTGTGTTGTATTTTTTTTGCTAAACGACCAAAAAAAGGAAACTTACATTTTTTCTTATATTTTACATCCCAATAATTTTTTCACAATATCATGTTTGCTTATTATTCAACATTTTAAAAAATAAATTATAGATTCCAATGTTTGGGTTGCTAACACTATTTCAGTGTAGGCCATACTGTACATTTTTGATAGGCTTATATAGTTGTAGCGATAATCATATTTGTCACTACTCTGTATGCTGCAGATATTGCATTATCCTGGAAACAATTTTTTTTTAGCTGTGATGTTAAATAATGTTAGCAGTAACGTTATTTAAATGTTTGGCAATCCTGTATTTGAATTTAGAGTTAGAGTTGTATACACGTTTCATGCATTGAAAATGTGTGCTAATTAAAATCGTAGAATGATTGTGTTGATAGCTTAGCAGAGATATATATAACCCTCAACTGCCAGTTTGGTGGTAATACTCTAGACCCCCGATGTTATGAAGGTAGCAATTATATGAATATATGCTCGGAAACCATCCAAAAATCGCAAAAATTAAAATTCAAAACAAAAAAAGAATTAAAGCTGTTGAAAAATGTTATGGCTCATGTCGGAAAGCAATGTTCGGCCTGTGAGCACTACTACGTACGTTACACAGTTTGTCTACCCCTCATATCTTTATAATAAAGTGAAAAGTTACATGCTTGTCTCACAGCTGGCAGATCACACCCTTCCTCCCCCCAACCTACATTATACCTTCTCAATATTCTCACCCCCTTGGTGGAAAAATACCCTGTAGACATCCAACCTATAACCCTTCCCCTCTCCTAGCCATTATCAGCTATCTGGCATGTGTATACTAACGCTGGTAAAGATAATCTATATTGCTATGTGCACAAAATAATTTTTTGTTTCCTGGCTCTACCTGCACCCAACCACTGAAAATGACAATCACGTGTCTTGTAAGTTATTTTTCGAGTTTTGGTAGTTTTTAGTAGTTTATTCCATTTTCCTGGTGAAGTGAGAAACTTCTTGTGTTGCAATATCCTCCAGGCTGTAGGATTTCTGGCGTCAGATCATCGGTTTCATGGAATTTACCCGTGATGCAGGTGTATGTTTACCTTTATCTGCTTCGAGTACTGTATTGCACCGTGGCAGAGTGTGTGTGTGTGTGTATGACTGTGTCAGTGTCACTGGCATGCCAAGCGAAGAGAAGGCACGGCAAAATAAAGAGGGGGATGCGTTATGGGAGATGCAAAGCAAAATAGCTGACATCTAGTGGTGAACTTCTGAACCTTCAGAATTGTAATACAGATTGCAGGCGCTATATTGTACACGTTGTAATGTCACCTGGCCTCACTAGCCATGTTTTCCTTCTTTTTCTTTTCAATTTTGATGTTCTCTCGACCCCAGTGTAGTCTATCACCGACCACAATGCAGGCCCACATAACAGATCCCCCAACCCACTAAGGCAGTAACCAGACACTTTAGTTTAATTTGATATTGTGTGAAGTGAAGCCCCACATTTCATAAGTTGCCCGGTCAAAGTGAAGTGTCTGTCCGGCTTTCTGAGTGTGAGTGCATCATTTGTTCGTAGAGATTTCATTATTTCAATTAAATATTTTCTTTATTCATTATTGAGCTATATTTTCTAAAATCAAGATCTGTGGATGTGCGAGGCTACGGAATGCCATCCTGAAGCAAGAAGCTATTAATTTTAAAACAAATTCGTTTGTAACTAATCAGTAACTATTGCGGTGGGCTACATAGGGCTAGTGTTAGCTTAATTTTCATAATTATTAATTTATTAATATTGATCAGTCAAAATTTTTCATAGAGAGTTCAGACTAGTTTCAATTTGTTCAACTATATATTTCATTAATTTTATCTAATTAACTTATTGATGTAATTTAAAGGCCATAGGGCGTATTTCACATTTTCAGTTTTCTGTAAGTTTGATCTTTGTACGTAGATGGCTTCAGGCGTGAAGCAGGTTGATGCCTGAGGAACACGTGAGGTTGGACAAAGGGCCTTGAATTCTGGGAATCGTCCGTTGCTAAGTTTCCAGTGATGGCCACAATGTATCACTCCGCCAGTGACGCTTGTAGTATATTGTATAATTTTATGCCTAAATGTTCTTTTTAACGTAATCTAGAAATTTATGTGTTACGTATATATTGCCAGGAGTCGTATATTTTGAATTGAGAGTTCTAAGCAGTTTGTGTACAGCATAGTAATTAAAAGAGTTCGGAAGGGATATGTGCACTGGGTTGGAGGCTATGGCACCCCTGGTCAGCCACGCATGCCCTGGGCTCTCCCCTGTTCTGTTTGACCCGCTGTGAGATGAAGACGTGTTGCGACTGCGCTCGCGAGATGAGGGGTTCACCCACGTGGCTGGGCGAACTACGTGATGGCGAGGGCAGTGCGTCTAAGATGAATTAGCTTCATATTTCTTTATTTTCATTTTATTTCTATCAAATCACCGCTTGATGGAAGTCACTGTAATTATTTGAGTGGCGCGGTAATTTTGGTACGAGTTTACAGAGGCGTTTGGGCGTCATGTCTTTGTTTGTTTACTTGTAATACCAAATGACTTTGCGCCTAAGTAAATATGCCATTCATATGAAATCTGATTTATTTAATTTCCGTGCTCTTGCACGCCTTCGTACCCATGAAATACCCTGAGATAAGAGTTCTCTCTCTACCACTCGTGATGCCATGGTAGTTTGAAGAGACAGTACAAAAACATTCTTTTTGTGGTAATTTGGGGCTTAAGTACCACCACAACGTGCGTAGCGAATCAATTTAATGTCTATAAATAAATAGTAGGTGGCAAAAGTACTGTTCTCCGTTGTAAAAATAAATGAGTTTTATTTAAAATATGTTTTATGTGTGTATAAAGATCACTGTCGAGAGATAACAAAATAAAAATATTGTTACGAGTGTTGTCATTTTTACACATCGCAACTTCTTATTGTATTCATACATAAAGAGTATTCCCTAAACTAACTTTGTACAAACTCTTGGTCTTTTATTTTCTCATTTTCGTATTTAATGTAGTTAAAACCCATTGTTTTCGTTATTGATGGTTTATTAAGAATTAATGAAGTTAGGTCTAACCTCGTCCATTTACTGAATTTTAATTTAGTTAAATGGTAGTGTTGTAAATGTCTTATGCAGTTGTAAGCATTAAATACATACTTATTATGCGAGTATTATTTAAAAGAAATGTTTGTTTTATGTTTATTTTTTAAAATAGATTTTTTTTCCTACAAAAATGTTACAAAAATTATCCGAAGCTACGTTTGCAGAATGTTTAGTTAATATTTAGTAACATAAAAATTACAAGCTCATATTATCCTGTTCTTTTATTAAAGTACTAGTCTACTTGGCAATAACGATAATATTAAAATATGTTGTAACTACAGCATGAGCTAACCTTCAAGCGTTATATAACCTATAAACATTCAGAACGGGCAGTTTTGGTGCGCACAAAATCAATTTTGTAGTTTGCCAAAAATATTATATTTTAAATTTTTGATTGTAAATTGTATTTTCGGCATAATGAATTCATTTATTGATACACACTCCATGCAGCTTTATTTTGCATCGCTTATAATACACGCTTAAATTAATAATATGGAAAATATTAAACAATTTATTGTATGTTTCCTATTAAATAGTTCATCGTGTTTAATATTAATTTTATGTACGTAAATTAAACACTGCTTTAAGTCCACACGAACCCTTAAAAATGAAAATAAACTCGCGTTTCCATTGCCACGCATAGGGAAAATACATTTATATCACCATTCCGGCCATCTGCAAGGCACGGCGGTGATACTCCTAGCGTTGCCTTGCATCTCCCATCAGCCCTACACATCAGCAGGGTGAGCATCTTGAAAGTAAACATGATTGGACAACGGGTAAAAACAACATAAGTGACCAAGTTTGGACTCTTTGACTGCGCTGTTTTTGCATTCACTCTACTCGTGTCGCATACATACAATACCTGGGCGTCATCATTAAAAAGGCACTAGTACCGAACACAGTACAGCACAAAGGCTATCTTTAAACTTCTCTTAATTTTTTTGATCCATTCTTTTGGTGTTTAGCAAAAGAGACCAACCTTGAGCCTAAAAAAAATGTTACTTGCATCGTTAATTTATGTTTCTTTTGAGAAGTGTCTTGTAAACTTTTTTAGGTTTATTTGTCACAAATTCTACGAACGTCAAGTCTACACAATTGCGAGAAAGAATCCGTGCTGTGCATTTTTTTTTTTTTTTTTATGACCGGATTGGTCATACCGATAGTTCGTAGGTGTGATTTTAATAGGAAGACGTCTGTCTATTGATATAAATTGAAACTTCAATTATTATTTGCTATTTTTTTTGTGAAATGATACGGATATCGGAGATTATATATTCATGAGAAGACACTCGGTGCTCTGTGTATTTTTTTCCACTCCAGAATATGGGTCTGTCATATTTACCATTCAGGGGTACACTTTTAAATCAGAAGACGTCCGTATTATGAAACAAATATACATTTTAATGATAACTTGTCTTACTTTCCCGCAAAATGTTATGAAAATCGGGGACCCCATTGGATACACAATGCAGAAAAAATGCAATTTTAAAATTTGGAGAAGGGTTGGCAGGCAAAATTGGCCTCAATCGATTTTACGAAGGTCATAAATGGAACCATCAGTATTTGTAAAATCGAGGGTCTAGTGTATTAAAATATGGGTAAGCCCTTTGTATTAAAATATGAGTATGCATTAAAATACGAGTATGTATTAAAATATGAACTAGTATACTACTATGTTATCATCCTTACAACTGGTCTCTAGTGTTAGCTTGTTTCTTGGGTAGATCAGCTGGCCGATGATGGGGTCAGCCTCCTCTGATCACATTCCTGACCCTGCCCAAGGTGGGAATTGCTTGCAGATTTACATTTGGCAATATTGATCACTTTTCACGAGTAACTTTTTTGAGGCTGCTTACCTGCTAACAGCCCTGAGGTCAGACGTGTTTCCTATCAGCACAATGCCAGAATAAAATCACAAACTTGTGACCTAGTTCATAGTAAACGTGGACACGTGCACCTATTTCTGTTATTGTATTGGCTTCAAACTTAACTTCGTGCCGCCACTAAACACAGTCCATGATTAGCACACAAATACATGGAAACTATCACTTCTGGCATCGCTCAATTTTGCTGGGAAACACACCACAGGTTCAACAGACAAGTGAAAAATTACATTCATCTGTCCATGCTGATTTATACCTGTCTTGGGCAGGTGTTATAATCAAACACTTAATTGAACACGTCCAAGAATTTAAGTGTGAAAGTTTAGTAAACAAATACGTAATCTGAAACAGTTCTGCAAACCTTCTTTTATCTGGTTGTTTTTTAAACAAGCCAGTGGAGTTGATACTTGTTAGATGGACAGAATGAGGAAGGAGATGCGGCTGGCAATAAAACAGAGAAAGGAAAGATAACTTTCTCATTGGTTAGAGAGTGATGGCTGAGAAGGTGGAGAAAAGACACGGGAGTGTGGCTTGTGTGTCTGCCTTCTCAGCAGCTACTGTATCTATAATTAGTCTGTTAAGGTCCCTCCCTTATCACACTCTGTCTTTCTGCTGTGCTGAGTACTAGCCAGTGTTGCAGCTTATTAGCGACGTGTCAGTCTGGGAAATTTACCCCCAACATGACACAGGAGACTAACAGCAAACCATTAACTCTGTGGCAGGCCTTCATCCTATCAAGATGAGGCACAGCAATAATTAAACGAACACAGTTTATTAATGTTCTTGAATTATTCACCAAATATTTCAGTGCTGCATGTACACGCCAAAATACAGTACTCTCAGCTTACTTTTTAAACATTTTTGGAAACAAGGAAAGGAAATATAGTCTTGTCAGGTGTCAATTTCTGTATAAAAAATTAACATATTAAATAAAATCATTATTTCCTTTTAAAAAGGTTCTGTTTTACGCTAGCGACAGTTAAACACACATTTAGAGAGAGAAAAAATTATTTTTAAGCTGTATAAATAAGGTAGTAAGTAAGTACTGCAACAACAGTGGTAACCATACTTTGTTGTAATAGAAAAGCTCGAATGTAGTATTAATATATTTGTTTATGTTACATAAGGGTGTTGTGGCGGGGTGCGGTGTCTCCCGGCCACTTGATGTGATGAGTTCCTGTTCGCGGCGACAGATGTGGTGGTGTCAGATGTGCCAGGTGCTATGTCTCTCGCCACTCGCAGTTATGTTTACTAAAAGAAAATAGTTTCACTCATACTGTTTTATTTTACGGTGAATCGGGTCATAGTTACAACACTTTATTGACATAGCTTCTCACTGCTAGCTTAACCAAAGATCCAAAGTCAAATTCTGGTAATATACAACAGTTCTGTCGAGGTTATGCCACCACCATGTCCATTTTTGTTTCAGTGCTGATTCCCTCCCGAGTGTCTGATTTTCAAACTGTAACGAGCGAAAAGAACCCAAAGGCGTAGTTGCATTACTATCTCTTACAGCTGCCGAACACCTGATCAAAGTTCCAAAAGAAAACACAAATAAAACGTGGATGCATAAAAAAACCTATGTATAAAAAATCTAAGTCCGTACATATCCTGCGCAGTTCAGCCAATTCGGCTTCTTACACCAGCCCCACTTCTCCGCAGTGCCCGAGACACAAACCTCGACCCTCCACCATCTCTGCACTACAAATAAAGCTTCGACTGACATGATAGATAACTAATAGCACTCCTCGGCGGAGTAATACAACAAAATCCAAAATTTTCCAAAAACCGACAAAATTACCGTACTATTAAAACATATAACAGAGGGTTTCAAAAATTTACTAGATATGTTTTACATCAAAATATTAAAGAATATTGACCAAATACAATAATTTGGGACAAAAGGTGACCATCAGCAGAACAACTTTCGTGGTGCAACGCCCCAAGTTACCCCCTGAAAGAGCTGACCAACGTGCGTCAACAATCTATGTCTTGAAGAAATTCTTAGAAGCAAGCGATCAGCCGCAACGTCGGCACCAGAAAATGTTATATCAACTAATTTAATTAAAACTGTACTGTGGTCAATTTGAAACCAAACAAGCCCGGAAAATAAACTGACTCCTTTTTAAAATTACCAACTATTTTATATTTAAATTTTGAAAGATAAATTTAAATTGCTCATGTCCCCAATTACTAAGTTATTAAATCCTGTTTTATCATCCCTAACACCTAATGAACCAATACTGAATAGGACATACAGTCTGTTATTGAAGATTTAAATTTAAGAAATAATAAGTTATAGAGAAGTGGCTGAACACTTCACAGTTTGTGTGGTTTTGTATGTAGTTTAAATTTTTGTACTTGCTAATGGAATGTTTGTTTTCTTTGATTCTAGACATGGACATTGGCATTGAACAAATCGTTGAGACTGCAGGAATGGGTTTGCATCCAGTGGATGAGGACTGTCAGATCAGCAACAAGGAAAATGAAGTCTCAGCTGATGTGCAGAAGTTTTTGACAAATGAACATAAAATTGGTAACAGTTTGGAACAAAGTTGTGCACAAATTGGAAGTGTTGCAGAGAAAATGAGGAAAAGTTTAGTGTCTGTCAATATTGATAACAATAAAGACAATTCTGATAAGATTAATTTTCCAATACTATTATAAGTGACAGTTTTTAAATTTCTGGAGTTTGCCACATTATTACAAAGTTATTTTGGTGGTTTTAATTTTTTGCTCAATTTTTTCTTCTCATGTCAGCACTTCAGCATTTCAAGATAATGCTGTGCAGTACTGTATCTCAAACCAAGCTGGTGTAAGAGGAAATTGTAGTTATCTTTAGTTTAATTGGCACATTATGACTTTTAAATCTGTCTGAGCAGAACATACCACTGTGGATTACTGTGATGTAAAAATTACTGAGGGAGATTGCAGTTTGTAATTATATGTATTGTGTGTTTTAGTAACAATGTACTGTGTGATAAAATAACATTATTAGGGAAAATCATCTGCAAACATGATAAATCTTGTTGTAAAATATTCCAAGGATAATTTTATTGGAATCATATAAAATAGTACTCTTAGAATATTATAGTTATCTATTTAAAATGTAATGAAATTCTGATAGTGTACATGCTGTTCATGATGGAAAAAAAGTGGAATTAAATAACAATTTTTTACTAGCTAACTGTCCTAAATACGTACGTATGAACAAACTGTAAATGGGATTGATTGTGTAGGATCTATAAAATGTGATGAGTTTTTTAAGCATGAATTTTATGGATTGAAATCTATACCAGTATGATATAAAAAATTGATAATCTACCGTATTTGCCGGCATATAAGACGACAATTTTTACATATTTTTGGCCCTCAAAAATTGCTACTCGTCTTATATGAGGGTGCAAAAATTTTTGGTAGCCAAAAATCGTTTGAAAGCTAAGCTGTAAGCTGTGGAGTTGTATGATGTTTCAATGAATTGCGTTTTTCGTCACAAATGAAAACGAGTGCCCCGTTTATTTTAATAAAATTTACGGTACGAGATTTTGATGAGCTTCATTCATAATAAAGGACACTTCCTCGCAGCGAAGCGGCAATCAATGCGAGCGCGTGCCGAGATACTTTGTCTCGCCAGCCTACAACTCTCGGGCGGAGAAAGCGAGGATCTAGGTCCGCATGCTTTCATCCTTTGTCTCGCAAGCACAAGACTCTCGGGCGGAAAAAACGAAGATCTAGATACCGTACCACGCTTTCACGTGTCTACCGTCTAGCGCTAGGCTGGCGGACAACAGTGCACAGGAATGCGATGACCTTTCAAGCAGTTGTTGTTGCCCGGCGTTGTCATGTAGTGCGCGGCGTGCCTTAGGCCGGCGTTGCCAAGTCGCGCGCAACTGCCGGCAAATGAAGGTATTGCCGGCTGCCGCCGCGCATTTCCTAGGCTCTTGGGCACGCGGAGGGCGGTAGTAGCCAATGTTATTCGTTT
The DNA here is from genome assembly GCA_003012365.1 of Medauroidea extradentata. Lineage (NCBI taxonomy): Eukaryota > Metazoa > Arthropoda > Insecta > Phasmatodea > Phasmatidae > Medauroidea > Medauroidea extradentata. Next base: position 2,560 of record PNEQ01053744.1, on the reverse strand, counting down.
ATTTGTCTATTATGATGTTTAAATGCCGGTAATAAATGCATTAAAAATATATAAACTAAGTTTTTAATGTTTCAGGCAAAGGAAAAAAATATTTTTCTGTCGGGAATTTCAAAATTAGTAATTTACTTTTTTTCAAGATTTTGTACCTTCAAAACCATGACTTGTCTTATATGCGGGGTCGTCCTATATGCCGGCAAATACGGTATATTCAGTCGAGCCCTGCAACTATGACAGTTTTCTCACTCCCTGCCAAAAAAAAAAATTTAAAATTGTACGTACCCATAGTAATTTAATAGGAACAAAATGAAAAAAGTTAACATATTGCAAGCAGGAAAGATTATTTGAAATGCTGTATGTTTATTAGAATTCAGCAATAATGAGAGGCCCAGAGTTTTCCAAATGCAAAGTAACGGCGATAAAATGTGAAAGTGTGCTAGAAAATTATCAATTCTTCGGGCGAGCGCCTATATCCTCAGTTGCATGGCCGAGTGCATCAGCCCCATTGCTCTGTTGTATGGGCCTAGTTCCTGTGTATGGTTGACAAGAAGATGCTTGCCCGGATACTCGAACAAAAGACAGAGTACAATAAGAATACAACTCTCCCTCCCTCAACATCCTTGTATAGGTTGTTCGAGATAAAGTAAACACTATAAATTTAACCTTTGGAAAAAATCACTAGCGGTTAGTAAATATAATTCAACGTAACAATAGTTGCCTTATTGCTTGTATGGTTGGCAGCAGAATTGCTGTAAATAGTTACGTTTATTATCCTATTTAAATACGACAATAATGAAATAAAATCAACTACATTTGACATATCTGTGTTTTATATAATTAATTAAAATTTTTCATGAAACTATATTGCTTTCTACTGACTGCAAAATTTATATTAAACGCGCAAGCATTAAGTGACGTGTCCAGAGAGGTAAGACATTTCCCGTTGTTAATATGTTACACACGGAAAGATACAAATTGGCTGAAAATAGAAATCTAGCAGGGCTTTTTTGAGTGATCACATTATCCTGAACCGCCTTTACACAAGCACAACCAGCTTGCAACATGTGACTGGTGTGTGTGGGAGGGGGAGATAAAATGAAGAAGGCTCAGATGCCACACACATTGCTGTTGTCAGGCGTTCACATAAAGCCTAGTTTACACCAACGATAACATTGTTAATTCAACAAAGTTATTAACAATGTTGTAAAAATGCTTGAAAATTGTTGATGTGTTATCAACATTGTTGCCAATATTCTGTTATTAACTTTGTTAATATTTATAAAAAATGTTAATGACATTTGTTGCCAACATTTTTTTGATAACATTTGCTAGCAACAAAAGTTATTAATTTTAGAAACATATTAATAACTTTCTCACCAACCATGTTCGTAACATTATTTTCCTGACCCATTTTGGGCGGTCTAGACCAAAGGATGTTGGTAACAAATGTTACTAACAGTGTTGTAAGCATTTTTGTCATTAACATTGCTAAGAACTTCCGTTCACCAGAACTTTGTTAGTAACATTGGTGTTTTCAGCAATGTTAATAACACACTTGCTATCAACATTGCTATAAATTAGTGTACCATAGCTTAGGATTTGTTGATAACATTTTGTAACTAACATTTTGTAAGTAACATTGTTACTGTTATTTTTTCGGTGTAAACTGGCCTAAAAGCTTCCGCTCAGCCCAGATGACGACTCTGCTATTTGGAACAAGAACAGTGTGTTCTGACTGAATAAGGGTGGACATATGCTGTTTCGCCACTAAGAATAATTGCTGCCGGCTGTGCTATTATAGGCGTGTCTGGTATCAATTTCTTCACAAAATTATGCCTGTTAAATTAAATCGTTATTACTTTCTTGAATATTGTCGTTTTGCGTTTGTGACTGTTTAACATGAATTTAGACAAAAAAATATTTTTAAGGGATAGAAGTCGAGTAGTTCGGAAACGACGACAACGCAACTATGACAAATTTCTCGGAAACCGTGGCTTGTCGCAGCAGCAAGAAGCTCGACTGTATTGAAATTAATTAACTTATTATTTGTGACATTAACCCGTACGTATTTATAAAAATAAAATTGTGAATAGGGAGTGTATCGAAGAGGAGGGCAACACACTCCAAGAGTAGGCTTATGGCTGGGATACGAACCCAGTGTCTTCTCTTGTGATGGCAATGCTGTTTTGGCAATTTGAGGTTGCGATACTGGCCTACAGTAGCTATAAACAAGGTTATTGCTCTGCCACCTGTAGCAAGCACTGGAACTAGAATCATCAGCAAGACATCAGCAATTCTTTGTAGCATACAGGTAACAGTTTATCAGCAATGCAGTTGGCAACAGCTCTATAACAGCATTTACAATCAGCTCAGTGTAGCAGTGTGTTTTTTAGAGATAATGTGAGATAGTAAATAGGATGTACACATAATGGAAAAGTCGGAAAGTAACAGAAAAGGCAGGGAACTTCGGCATTACCTCTTTTAAGTTTACAAATGTAGAAACAAGCCATACATATTCACGTATGTTCTGCCACAGCACCCCCCCCCCCCCCCCCCCCCCCCC
>PNEQ01053743.1:0-16611 GCA_003012365.1 Medauroidea extradentata | reverse complement strand
TGATACTTTATCATTTCTTTTTTTCTCTGTGTATTACCATGGTAGAAGTACTACAGGCATTCTTGTCATATTACTACAACAAATATCATCATAATGATTTATGTATGCAATTTTAGGTGCAATTTATTCCTGCTGTGTGTTGTTAAGTGTAAGAGAAGGCGACAATGCCTTTAAGTTCGCCACAATGAAAATAAAAACGATTTATTATTATTACTAAGCAAATGCATAGTGAGCAGCCACAAATTCAAAATTTGAGGACAAGTTCCATTTCTTTTATAAGAACTCTCCTTTGATTGCCACGTTAAACCAGAAATGTTGAAATCGGCGTAAGTAGGAAAAGTTGATTACAAAGATCCTAGAGTGTTTATACCATTGAAAAATATTTCTTTTGGTGCCAAGTTTAAAATGTCTTTGTCGAAAATAGAACTTCCTGAGCGACATGGTGAGGTTGGTGATTTAAGAGAGCATAACTGATACTGTGTATATCTCATATTAACTGTACAACTAAGCATAAGTAAAACCCTTAATAGTGTTTAGATAGTTCGTCTACATACATGAAATAATCATACAGTGGTTCACATATGTTTAGATAAACTTTCGGTCTTTCAGGGACACATGCTTTACAGCTTTATGCAAATAGAACTACGTTGCTACACATACGAATGTATAATGAATGACGATACGATTGAGTAGTTATCCTGCCTTCCCTGGACTCAAATATAATCTGGCAATTGGCTCAGACTAAACCACATACATACATTTGCACAAATAAAATTGTCATAAATAAAATAACAACATACACTCTCACAAATCTCCAGCAACTTTTGTGCTTGCTTACATGATGTACATTTAACATTCTGGGTCCTAATTAGCTTGACTTCTTGACATATCAACAGTAGACAAGACTTGGCTTACACAAACCGTTCTTTACTCTTGTAGGGTTTCAGTTGGGTATTGTTGTACTTTTCTAATAAGTTTCCATACTCATCGACTAACACATAGCAGCTCTCTTTAATTATTTCCGACACAGTATACAGACCGTTAAACAGCAGACATAACTTTCTTGTAATATTCTCCCAGTTTGAACTAGGCCAATTTTAAGTCTGAAAAGTAGTATAAAAACGTATTTTTGGTAAATATCAAGAATCGCTACTCATAATGTGTCGACCAAACTAGGCCTAATGATTTTGAAGGCATTGTCTATTAATCAAACATGTTTTTGTAGATGTTAGAAGTAGTAGTACTTAAAGTAAATTGCAATTTATTATTTCAAAATTTTCCATTTTTTTTTTTTGTTTTGTAAAGTAATTTAAGACAGTATAAATTAGTTTAAGGTTAGGTTAGTTTTGGTTAGGTTAAGTTATTTTACTATTAGTTTTCCATTTTTGATTAGGTTACCTTAAGTAAGTTTAAGTATCCTAACCTTACCTAACCTAACAAAAAATGGAAAACTTAATGGTGAAATAATCGAACCTAACCTAAAATTACCTAATATAACTTACAAAAAATTCTAAGTTATATAACTACAATTTTCTTAACGTACGGCTACTTCTAACATCTATAGAAACATTTTTCATCAATCATCAGGTGAAGGGAGTTGGAAGGTTTAGAAAGGGACTAGAGGACTGGAACTGTGGGTATGGGGAGGAATCTGCTCGCCACCGGGCGTTAGCCCAATTGCGAGTATAAAAGTTATTATTATTAATTAACTATACCTCTAAACTTAATAGTTTGGCTGGTACACGATGGGTAGTGATTCTTTATATTTACCCAGGCAATCATGCAAGTACTACTGTGTGTGCACTACGTTCGTGGGGCTTGAACAGGAGATGGTGTACACCTTTTTTGCTCATGTGTTGATCATCTTCATGCTCAAGAAAGATAATTAAATACTGAGTTAAGCATGCATAGAAAACAACAAAATTATTGTTGTATAAGAATACCACTAGCCATTATTTTCTTAAGAACTTCGCCACTAGCACGTCTCTGGATCAAAATTAACTCTAGTAAGGTGGTTTGAATGCATTTTTAAAAACTAAGTGGGCAAAGGAAATTGTGAAACATTAAGTAGGCCTACTAGAATGTGTCTCAGGCGTGACAGTTGGTACACTTGACATTGAGCAATGGCACACTGTCATATTATTAAAATTGCCTTTGAAGGGCATAAGTTAATCTGTCTGTAATTACTTCCCAACAAATACACTACAACATTAGCTAATTTATTTACAATAACTAGCCATTAGCTAATTCTTGTTTTTCAGTTAACCCATCATTTGAAAAAGGACAAATCAACTTACCTATTTTGGGACTAAAGGAAACAAAGAAATAGACTTAACACCATTGTTAGACCAATGTTGGAATATGTAGCAGCGATCTGGAACCCCTAAGTGGACATAGAGATGCAGGAGTTGGTGAGGATGCAAAGGTGGTCAGCGCGATGTGTGAAAAGACAGTAGAAGAGTGGGGACGGATGGAGAGGATGAAAGATACTTAAGGCCTTCATTAATAATGAAGATTGTTTGATGTATTCCTAAAGACAAGGAGACAAATGTAGAGACGGTTCAGAATGTATAGGGTGGTGAATGAAGGAGGAGGATGGTATAAGTTAAATACAAAGTTAATTAAGGATAACAACAGTGATAGGTTGAACAACAGTGGTAAGATTCAGAGAATTTATAGAAGGAGAGAGCAGGGAAGGCAGTCCTGTTAGTGAGGATGGTCAGGGAGTGGAATGTGTTGCAGGAAGATTTGGTAACATCAAGGAGTGTGGGGTTGTTCAGAAGTTCTTGTTGAGGGGGAATGATTCAGAGGTAAAGTTCTTGCTACTAGGCGTCATCCCAATTACAAGGGAATTACATATTATTATTATTATTATTAACAGTAAAAATGTGTGCAGGGACTGTTCCTACGTGAACTTATGCTGAAGTGAACAATTACCAGTACGACTTATACTTTACAAAAACAGCAGCAGCACTGGATCAATTATAAAATAATTATGTGGTACATTGCAAACAACATATTCATGCAAAGTATTAAGATTACATTTTGTTAAGGAAGGCTTAAGTTGCTATAACTGTAAAAGGTGCAAGTGTTCTTACTGATAGGTCACGTAGTATTCAAATAAATGGTAGGGCCTACTATACTAATGTACACCATTACAATTCATAAGAATTTCCTTGTATAAAATTAATGTTACTGTGTAGAATGCTTGGTTTGCTATAGCCATAGCGAACGGTCCTTCCAGTGTTATTTTATTCTTATTAGTCATGTTTATTAGACTATTTTGGAGGAAAAATGTTTTAAAAGCAATTAATCATTTTGTAATTGTTCCATTTGTAACACAATTTGTTTATTATTTCAGAATTGTGAAGTGTCTTTCTGCAAGACATCCGCCTGCTGACAGTGCAAGTTTATATGTGTCAGTTTTGTTGCTTCCAATTTTGTGAATGAGAAGAGAAAAAGAATAATCGTTATTCAGTGCTATCTGCATTTGATGCAAATCTTATATATATATATATATATATATATATATATATATATATATATATTCTGTTCCGAAGATGTTGGAATGCATGGAGCAGCCATCAGTGACCTACTTCATAACTATACTGTCTCCAGTGGTGCAACGAAGGGGATAGAACTCAAAGGTGTCATCAGATAAGTGCTACTAGCTTCCTTTTGTAATGTCAGTTTAAAAATTGTGGCTACTGTTTGTGAAATTGTTTCACATTGTATCAGCGAGTGTCTAATCATGACTTCGTGATACATATTGTTTTCGTTCTGACATGAGATTGCAGTTATTTTTTATCCACCCTATCTCATGAAGTGTATAAAAACTATGTTTTTTTTTCTGACTTGGTTAGAAGGATAAAGGTTAGTGTTGGGGCAGAAAAGTGTGAGCTGGTCAGCTCACCTCACCAAGTGCCCTAAATGGTTTCTTAAAGTATGTGACAATAATTTTCCTAGACTGACGTTATTCTAACTTGTGACTTTGAATAGTGCGCCGTGTGTTAGCCCGCCAATGAACTCGTTATCCCCTCCCTCTCGGACTCTGATGCGTTTCGAGGATATTCGGCCAGGTTCGGCCGTCTTCGTGCTCCCCCCCCCCCACATCTTCAGAGCCTAGGCGTGCTTTCCCGAGCGGTGCTGGGTCACTCTTCCTCCGTCCAGCTTGCGAGTGTGTTCTTACCGACGTCTTTGTGGCCGACGCGGCACCGTGCTACCGTTCTTTAGTTTCTGGTAAGTTTTGTTAAGATTTGAGCCCGTTTGCTTTGAGTTGATCATTAATTTTTACTTATCTTTGAGGAATTTGGCGATGCGGTGCCGTTTCAGTCGCGAGGGGATCGGAAGTCCGTTTTTCGTATTTGTTAATTACGTGTTATGACTCTATTTGTTCTGTTATTTGGCATTGGATATTTAATGATCAGCCTGAGGGCATTTGATGCGTGTTTTGTAACCTTTACCAGTATTAAATGTGAGTTTGTTAAACTTTAATACTGTTTCTGTCACAGTAGTAGTCTATCCCGTGTCCCATTAGAGTGTAAGTACGTCGCCTGATGAAGTGTGAGGTGAGATATAGTGAGGAAACTTGTGCCTAGTACTGAGTGGTTGCACTCGTGCTAGATTTGTAGGGATGTGTTAAATTGTGCCTACGAGATTCGGGTACAAGATTGTGCATGAGAAGATGTATGAAGAAAGAAAAAAGAAAACTGTTTTCTGAATTGCTGTTAGATGCGTACGTGTCTCCAACTTCTAGTGAATGCATGAGGGTTTCTACAGCAGCGCAGATCATGAGGCACTTAGTTGCAGCAGCTATATGTTGTTTCATTGACAGCAGTTCAGATTTTGTAAATGGGCAGACGCCCAGGGACGTATGGGGTTTGGAGGCGCACAAATAAGAGAGAGGAAATAAATTATAAATTAGTGAAAAGTCCGAGTTTAAGTCAAATCGGGTTTATAATCTATCGGATCAAATGCAGTTATGCCAATTTATTTATCACTTGTTAATATGACGTAATTACGGGCCACTGAGGCCACTAGCCAGTTTACATGGCTAATTTTCTAGACTGTTGACGATTCGAGGTTGTGCATATTGTATGACTGTGAAGCATAGGGGTAGAGAAGATGTTGCGGCTGAGTTGTGCTTACGCGCAGCCGCAGATATCACCTAACTTCCAGACGTAATTTAGTTGCTGCGCATGCGCGATGGTTCACAACAGTGCTAGTGCTACCAACTACTCCAGTCATAAACCCTCAGTCAGTCAATACTGTTACTGCGCAGTTTTATGAGTGATCGTGGGTCGTGACGTGAGGTTAGTTTTTGATATTATTTGTACTTTATGATGTGAAGGTTTATTACCTGAAACGAATTGAAGTATGTAAATCCATTTTGTTTCAACATAAATAAAAAACATATCGAAGCTGAAAACCGCAAACGAAGAGCTAAAAAACTACTTGAAGAAGAAATGATTTTAAAGGAAGGCCCAAATATTATGAATTTATTTAGATAGTGTACCTGAATTGTCTGTTTCTGTTAATCCTAATATTGGCAGTAGTGAAAAGTCCTCTAATTCCGTAGGTGATGTGCAACCTATTGTTGAACTAAGTAAAGACAAGTTTTAGTGACAGTTTAAAATCCTCCGTAGCTGAAACCAGTGATTTTGTTAAGTGTTCTTCAGTTATTGAGTGTGCTGAATACAACAATCATTAATGTGTAATTCCTCAACCGTCAACATCTAATAGCACAAGCCCAATTTTTCTGAACAAAATTGTTTGTTTTGCAAATCATAATGATCCATTATTATTTATTGAAGATCCTGCAACCTGGGATGTAAGAAATTAAGAGTGTAATACAAAAAGTAGTACAGTATGATATTAAACAGAACTTAAAAGCAGATTTTTCTAAATCTGAGCGTCAATATAAAAGTGGGAACCGGTAATTGTCAGTGAAATAGTTTTCCTGTACATTGTCGAAATGCCTAAAGGATTTCAAGTTTTGTATCATTTACAAGGAATTCATTTTGCTATTAAGTTTAATTTCTACTTTTGACTACGTATTAACATTTGGTGGTTGCAGTTTGCAATAAGTACATACATCATGGAACAAAAATTTGTAATGAACTAAGAACATTAGAAATTCAGAACTAGTTTTAGTGATGTTTGCTAAATGCTGTTTTTAATTTTAGTTTGTGTGTTAAATGTACGTGTTCAAGTCATTACAATACATTGCTGTAGCCTTCTTAACTCTTGTCCCTATGTACCCACTGTGCCTTCACTTATATCTTTTGATGTACTGTTTGCCTATTTTATCTGTTCTCGATCTGTCAGTTTCTCTTAATTTTACATAACTCACATCAATAGAATGTTAGCTACTTTCCATAGTAATATTGACAATGTGATACGTGGTTTCAGTCATACATAGTTGTAATGAACATAATATCTAGACATGTGGTCGGAAATAGAGAGTATTTTTATGGTGTTTTGAGATTACTAAATATGTAAATGTTGTTTACAGAGAGTCATCACTTCTCAGTCACAAGGTTTGTAAAGAGATTCCCTTACATGGAAATGTGTCCCAGAATGATGGTCATGAGACAAACACAAGCTGCAGACACGACTTGCAGACTTCCAGGAAAAGAGCTCATAGTATGTATACTTCTGAAACCTATTTTATTTGTTCAACCTCTGATCAGAGGCAAAATGTAAATTTACTGATACACATTTGTTTTATTTCATTTTAGAGACAAGTATGTCTGTACTGTATTTTTAAATTGAAAGGAAGGTAACTTGAACACTCCTGACTTTGTTTGATTAGTTGATTACTGCAGTGTTCTTTATATAACTCTGTGCTGCGTAACATTTTCAGTGGAATATGATAATGGAAATACAGCATAAGATATTTACTAAGCAAATATTTTTATACTTGTGAGTTTTCTTTTACCAAGGTTCAAAATTTTCATGTAGCCCTCTGAAATCCGTGTTCAGCAGAAGTAATGTTTTCTGTTAAGGTTTTCATGGTGGATACATTTCTACTGGAAAGTATTGAAAGTGCACAGGTTTGTTTCATTAATAATACTGATGACCTAATCAAACACACATGACATTTGCTTGCAGAAGACCCACTTCCTGAAAGCTCGGCGACTGTACCCCGCCATCCTTCAGTCTAGGATGATCCCAACTTGCCAGTTGATTGGAACGTCAAAGGAAGTACCGGCAAACGTTTGAAAACATACGGCAAAGCAACTCACATTGATTCGGGTAGTTTTATTTTCTTCCCCTTGTACTAACATTTCATATACTCGGATATAACTCGGTAAATTAAATAAGTAATATAGATTAAGCAATAAAAAGAAAATTTTAGTTTTCAAATACATTGTGAAATGTGTAATATTCCTGAATTTGTGTCTCAGGAAATGACACGGGCAGTAACAATGTTTCTTCTTGTAGCCTATAAATAACAAGGAGTGAATGTGACGAACGTAAATTTTGTTCATATTTGATTCGTCATTATTAAAATAACATTCTTTAGTGGATGTGTAACTTTCTTCATACTTATATCAGGTATCACACTGTGATGCATATAAAAACAATTAAAACTTTTAAAAGTGCTAGCCCAAATAAAAAACTAGTGAGTATGAAATAGTCTAACAACCAAATTTTATTGCACATTTTTCCACAAATATAAAATAATGTTTATTTCTTTCACCCATCTCATTCATATACATGTTTGTTATATTCAACAGCCACACAAATGTTCCAGTTAATGTGTGGATTTTCAAGCAGTGGATGAATTTACTAATTTCTATAAAGTTTTTTTTACACTTTTGTTACCTGTAAGCATCTCAACATTCTAAAATTGTATCAAAGTTGATGAAATCGTAAGAATTTTGTACGAAATAAAGGTGAATCTATTTATAATATACAAAGTATTATTTAGTGTTCAATGTTAGCATTGTTATTTCTGTATTATGCTGAGCCTTCATTCATTTATTTACTTTCAGGTAATTTTTGTGTTACATAAAGAAAATATATTCCTAATATAATATTCAGAATGTCTATTTCTTCACTTCTGTGCCATTGCAATAATTAGTTTTTTTTTTAACTTTTGTCAGTGGAAGGTGATAGGATTTCCAATTCTCATTTTTTTCTTTCCTAATCAACTTGGTGTCTGCTACATGTAACTTGTGTTTTATAAATGTGTTTTAAAACTGTTTTTAACAAGTGTCTCAACTTACACTATATGAACTACAGCTAATACTAATTTTATCCATAACAATCCTTTCATAACAGCACAGAGCAGGATAAACCACAATTGCCAGATGACAATGATTTTACTGACACTGGTAACTTTAGTGTCGGTGTCTAATTTATGGAGACATGTGGCAGAAGCATTTGTATAGATTTGTGTAAGATATTTTTAATTTGCACTTCAAGTGTACTGTACTGGGTTAGTTAAATAACCTTTAGATCTTAAGTAGTTTTTTTGGGCGTGTATGTGTTGCATAATTCAAAATCACGATGGCAGTAATATTATTTGTGTGGATACCGTATTTACCAAGTTTCACTGAAGAGTCTGATTTCTCTTTGTTCGAAACTCATTGTTGCAATTTTATTTTATGGAATGTAAGCAGCAGGTGTAAACGTCCAACAGTACAAACTAGACAAAAGTCTTAAACAAAGAGAGGTCCTAGAATGAAATATACAATTTGTAATGCAGCTTAGTGTTGGAACCATAAAAGATCACTGAAGACTTTTGCACAATATTTTAGCTTCTCAATTGAACTTTTCTGAGAAAGATATTTACGCTTACAAATTTGTTCAAGTTAAATATAAGTTACTTCCATTTTTAATAACAAAATTTTTCAAATTGTTTCTGCACAAAGGTGGAACCAGAAAGTATGCTTTAAATAAACCCTGCATACATATAATAACAACTACATTTATGTAAGGATTTGTGGGACAGCAAGCTTAATATGTTGGAAATTGAATTGAGAGGATTGTGATGTTTTTGTCATTTATTGGTACATATTGTTTATAGGAGTGACACAATTTAAGAACTCCAGCATGACTTGTGGAAAACTAGGGCATTCCCCTGAAAACTTAATGCAAAGTGCTGATTTTGGGAACAGAACAACAAAGAATTGCAGGCAAGGCTTGAAAACGCCCAGGAAACAAACTGGTGGTATGTATATGAATCAGTTTGTTAGAAGGGTTTTCATTGTTTTCAGAAATCATTACACGTGTATACAGGAATGGTTTCTTAACAAAGGCTGTGACCATTTTTTTTTCAATTCCTGTCATTGCATTCTGTTGTGTCACAAATTCTTAATAATAATGTTCTCAAAAGGACGTAAAGGCCACTAGATTGCCTTCAACTCTGGGGCTTATATATACAGCTACACTAGACCCTCGATTTTACGTAAGTTTAGCTTATGTAACTGCCAAAAAACCCAAAACATCATTACAAAAAATGTGTAAGTTACGCAAGTAAATACTTTATATTAAATGCTCACTAAAACAAGGTTCTGCCGATTGTTATCAGTTATGGTATTTGTTCCCAAATTATTCCGAAACTAAGTCGACCCCTTATTTTTGTAGTCTCATTGTGTAATCTAAGTCTGCACCAAAGCGGGACAAACCCAAACCTTCAATACTAACCTTAGGAACAAATGTGTTACGTTCGAACTGATATATAACCTGTATCAAGTATTGGAACATGCTCTGTTTTGAATATGCGCATCCTATGAAACCAAATGTGATTAGCATTTCTCCTTTAATGCAACCTTCACATGTACCAACCTATTACCTTCAACCTAAGGCGAGTGGCTTATGCTTTCTCCTATTTTTATGTAAAACAGTACTATCCCTGTGCTATCGTTACTAGAGCTTTTCCTTGTTGGCTCACTCGGTAGCCTCTCACTCGGTGAACATTAGCTCTATTGCAGTTAAATCTAACCCCATGTCTCATGCTCTATATCATAAGAACCTTCTAGAGGCTACATTGCTCGACACTTAGCAGTCTCACAGCCCATATAACCAAATAACTAGGGACGGTGACAAAAAGACTGTAGTATAAAGTCTACCGAAAATTATGGAAAAAAATTTAACTTACGTAGCATTTAGAAATTTTTTGTGAGTTGGCAAGTGCTATATTCTGGAATTTGCAGTGCAAGACTTATTATTATTATTTCGTCCAAAATAACCATAAAAATTACCACAAAATGTAACAAATGAAGTTGGCTAAAACAAGTATTAATGTGGCTCCTGTTATTGTTTTCATGTAGCGTAGATACAGTAAAACTGTGCTACGCCACCATTAAACCCTCAGTTTTTTTATTATCTTGTACTGACATTAGAATAATTTTTAAAAATGTTTAATGGCACAGGGATCATAAATTACAGTAAACCCTGTTAAGAACTTTCTGATAGGACTGAAAATTTTTAATTTCTTAGCCAGAAAAGCTCCTAAAAAGAGTCAAATTTCGATCGTATTTATAGACATGATATACCGGTATACTTCTCAAACTTACCAAGGAGGAAAACTTCTTAAGTGGGAACTTTTCAAGAGGGTTTCGTTGTAATTTTTAAATAAAAGGTCACTAATTTCGTATACTTCGAGTGAGTATGTAAGTCTTACTGTATTTACGTTTATTTCTTCACAAGTGAAATATCGCTAAAAAAAAATTCTGGGCTGTAAGAAACTATCACTTACCTGCATCAAATATCCCACGTTTTAATACACAAACCTGTAGTTTCCTACGTATTTATATTTTAAGGTTTTGCTTTTTGACATACAGCACAGTTAGGAGACCCCTTTTCTATTTCTAGAACAAGTGAATTTGTTTTGCTACTTCTATACCGAACACAACTCTTTTGGTATGTTAGTGTCAGCTTTTACTACTTTTTCTCTTAAAATGTCCAGCAGTTATTAACGTACTTCTGGTCCTTTTAAATGTTTTAACTAAATAGGTATTTTACTTATGCAGACCAGCTTTTTTCCTTATTTTCAGATGTTATTGTGTACATTCCAACTAGTAAAAATGCAGTTACTAGTGACAAAGCACCAACTTATATTTTTATCGTAACGTAGTAATGTCTCGCAAATGTTACTGTTCATAGTTTTGTTTACAAATTACAATAATAACACTTTAATACAGGCCTAATTTACTCGCATTTTACCTACAAACAAATTGTATCTCTGTATGTTGTGTGCTATTTGTTGTATACGTTTATTAGTTTTTTTTTTCAGTTTCGTCGAAAAGAAAAACCCTTCTGAAACTAGTCGGCGTTAAAAGACAGCGCGAGTTGACTCCGAAAGCCAGAAGGTTGTATGGGGAGGCCAACATATTACAGAAACTGACAACAGTCCTAGATAAGAAATTAAAGTATTTTAGGATACGAGTGCGCCTTGCTGATGAATTTAGCACCACACATTATTTCAACAATGTAGTCCTCGAAATGGATAAATTAACCTTGAACTTAATTCGTTCACAGGTAGCATGCCAAGATTACTAAAGAAGGGGTAGGAGGTTATCATGTAAGACAAAATTTTTGCACTGTCTTTACTTAAGGCTAGTCCAAGAGGCCACAAATTTACTGTCACAATTTTTTTCAGAGCCTCCAAAAAAAACCTTGACAGCATTGCTTGGGAAGATACCATTTCAGCCAGAAATTAGTACACCTGTAATGAGCCATCTGAAGCAAGTTGTTTAAAAATGAAAGACGATGACAAATACTGTGTACTGTTATTTGACGAACTGAAACTAGACACACATGTGCAGTTCAATGATGAAGAAAATATCTTATTTAAAGGTTCCAGAGTACCTTTCAAAATTAACGAAGAACGCATACGCTAATGCATTTAATAGCAGCATTGCACGCACTGAAAAATAATATTACATGCATACACACGTGCATGCATATGTACACGCATGCTAACACACCTCACACACCACACTCCTTCACTTATCCCAAGTAGTCAACATCCTCATTACAGACGAAACACGTTGACTGAACACCTGAGCACAGTTTCGAATTCTCATCTTTTTTGTGTGTTCAGGCTTCACATGCTCATCTGTCAGGCGTGGACATGTGCTGGTGCCATTTTTTGACAGCTGTCAAGACTATAAAACTGCTCTAAATAGTTCGAAGATGCAACCCGGTGACCACTATTCTACTGGAAACTTACATCCTTCAGAAGCAAATTGTTTCTGATGCCCTTTAAAAAATGAGGAGCATAAAAATTGACACATTTCAACCCCATCTACTTGAAAATTGTAAGGATGATAATCTTGTTACTTTTCAAACAAGTTGCACGTGTATCTTGCATTAAATAACTATACTCCATTTCACATAACGAAATACTGAAAATTATTGCCCATAAGCTGCTGTAAAATTTATCCAAACTTGTATGAAATTGAGCATAACTGTAGCATTATTTGGGCCTGCTTGATCACATACAGTGGCTACAACTTTGAGACCAGTTGTTACAGGAATTTGGAAATAATGACCAGTCTCAAAATTTGTTTGTTGAACATGGCTTTGTATTCATGATTTGTGGATTGCATTCTAAATGGAAACAACCAATTGCATACTATCTTGTGGAAGGGACAACTCATACACCAATGTTGGTTAAGTGTATAAAGGAAGTCATTCAAACATTTTCGTCTACATTCCTATTGTTAACATATGAAAATTGTTAGTTTTGTTAAAATGTTCAGTTTCAATGTATTTAGTAATTACTTTTCTGCATTTCATGAGAACACTGTGTATATTGAGTCATGCTATAATTGAGCCAAAGCGCATTAGAACATTCCCAATTGATGGTCAGTACTACAGTTATATTAGGTTTTGGAAGATACTGCTTGCTCTCTAAGTGTTTGAAGCATTTGACCAATCCATTTATCTCCCAAGTATAATAATGGAAAGTAGTGCATAAAAGAAACAAAACGGCTAAACGTTACGAAATAGGTATAATTTCTTGTATTTTATTGCTTTAGAAATTGTGAAAATACCATTTATCTGCAGCACTAAAATAAATTTTGAACTTCTCATACAACTCAGCGCAAAGGTAGCATATAAAATACATTTTCATTATGGCGAGCACGATAACATACTTCAGTGAGAAGTGGTTAGACTTTTCCTTGTACTGTGAATTTGCAAATTGGGTTAGTAAAGTCTCAGGACACAAAGACCAAGCATACTACAAGGAGTCCAAAAATTGTTGGATCTAGGTAATATGGGGAATAAGGCACACTATGCTGTGAGCTTAGATGAAGCACTCAATAAAATGTGCAGAAAAGTCAAATGGATACGTGTGTAAGGTACTGTGATAATATGCAAAGAGTTTTGACTCGTTATTGGACCAGTGTTTTTCTTGAGCATGCCACTGCTTATGACTTGCTCTGTAAATTTAATGGTCTGCACCCAACTTAGAGAGGCTCTAAGTGTCAATGGATGGGCTAATGTTACAGGGAGTCTGACAGCAAAAAAAAAAAAAAATTTTTACAATTTTCATTTTTTATTTTAATTTAATATTTGGTATTTTCTGAACGAAATTGTATATGTATTGTAAAACTCACTTTGCAAGTATTTATTTTTATTTTTTGAAGAAACAGTGGTTCAATGGAATGTAAATAAACAAATATTTTGTCAGACTGGTATGAATACAAAACTAAAGATGGTGGGTTGCAGATCTGTTCAGTGAGTGTAAAAAGTCATTTTAAATCGTGGAGAAATTCCATTTAGTGAGCGTCGGTAATATTTGTGGCGACACAGTACAGTACATGCTCGAGGATGAGCAAAAATACTTTTGATGCCCTACGTAAGAGTAAGGAGATATAATCGTGCAACAGCTGCAAGCACATGATCAGCACGGTTAACCTCACCCAAGACGCCGTGAAAACATTAGTTGAATGAATGGAATGCATCCAAAATAATTTTGGAATGTGCAAACGAAATTGAACGATGGTTCCATAAATGTGAATCTAAACAAACAAAATTGACAAGCTGCTTGCCGAAGTAAACAGGCTACAAACGGAAAATACAAAGCTACAAGAAAGCTATAAACAGCAACAAGACTACTTTCTACTTCATGCTAAATTTACCAAGAACAGTACAGTAAGAATTACAATAGTGAAGTTACCAGTGTACCCATTAGAACACATGAGGATTGCCTAGCTGTAGCCTAAAGTAGCTGCAAAGTATTAACATGCAAAGACAGTGAAATGGATGGCTGCCATCGCCTATGTCAACAAAAAAATAAAAGATTTCCCTCATCAATAGTCATTTGATACTTAAGTAGAGAAACAAAGTACAAAATTATGCACATGAGAAAAAACAAAGACAGAATCCATACCACAGAAATTGGACTTGATGGGGAAAACAGTAAGTCTTCTCTCAATTATCATCTAACCACATATAATAGTAAAGTGCTGGCCCAAGCAAGAGTGTTACAGTTGGAGGAACATCTACACTGGTGAGGGACACCTGGGCCTTAGAAGAAGTGGCTACAAGAGTGAATTGGAAATAGCAGGTGAAGGAGTGACTGCAGCAAAGGTATCAGTCTACATAATTGTAATTATACAACATTCACTTCATCATTGAATAGCAAAGTTTGAACAATAACATAACATTAAATGAAGTTCTACCTACTGATAGCAATTTTCCATTTCTCAGCACATGGAAAGTAATCGTTGTAATGACAGCAGTGACAACATAATACTTCTCAATACTATAAGCATACACAACAAGTTCACTGAATTAAAATTCTCTCTTTCCCAACTAAACGACTTGCCCTCTGCTATCCGAATGCATGACTATACTGGTTACTATAATATACCAAACTACACTGCGTATTTTTCATCAAGATCTTTGAACTCGATGTGGCATTGCAGTATGTTTGAAATAACTTTCCTCAGGCTGTGTTAAAAGTAACCAAATTTGAATTATTCTCAATGTGGTTAGAGATAATGTGTGGAAATATGAATCTCAAGAAGTTCCTCCTACAGGCATCCATTATGTAACCATAAAACCTTTCTCACAAAGCTTGAAGATGACTCCATTTAATAGAAACACCCCAACATTTACTCTAGGATATGACATTAAAATTATCGAACAAATGGCTTTCAGTTACGTAATAGCAACCAAACAAGAGTAGTAGCATGCTGAAAATTATTTCCTATGTAATACAACCACAATACCACTATACATTGCTACAGTAGACATCAGTGATCACAATTTCATTCTTATTCATGCTGATCTAACTGTGCCTACACCTTACAAAACTGTCACAAAAACTACACTGACTGCAACAGACTCAAGTACAAAACTCACAAACCAAACTGACAACTCAAAAATGTCAGTGATACTTTCAACATAATACTTAACATCAAAAAATTCTATTTCTGAAAGTAAAAATTGTAAATTACTGATGAAGGACAGTCAATGCGCAAGCACTGAAACTCAAGACTGATGATGCACACAATGTAGCTCAAAGGAGCGTAATTTCCGATGTGCAGTCAGACTCGGAGGAAGAACGAGTGAAGGAAGAATCCGCGGGCCTGCATCACCAGCAGTATGTCCGGCCAGTTACGTGGATCACATACAAAAACCGACTCCACAGATCGAGGTCCTACAAACATGGGATAACATTCCTGATGCAATGATTTCATCTGACACAATGTTCGTGTGTTTGGTAACGCAGCCTAAAGTTTCTGATGGCTACGATATCTCACACATGGTGTAGATGTGTCGGTTATTCCAATCAATGCGCGCGAAGAATTCGCCGAAAACTACGCAAGAGTAGTAAACATATCGGATGAAATCTATTGCGCAACCTACAAATTTAAAAACAAGAAGTTACCAGCATGACTGATAACACAACTTTCCTCAAAAAGAGTGCAAATTAACACTGAAAGTCAAATTCGCTTATGTAATCTAGGAATATTAAATGATAAAATAAGTCAACTTGCTAAGTAATATGCGAGTAACCAGTTAAATAAATTGGGGATACAGTTTTCTAACATGTAAGTTTATCATAAAAACAAAAAATAGCTGCAATTTTCAAAATATTACAGATTATTGAACGAAATATACAAAATTTAAGTAAGGTTTGTATGCAGTATATGTGTACCAAGATTTATGAAAAAATTAAAAGATAATATAGGTATGCTAAGATATGCAGTGCTATACTAAAAATATCAATACGGCAGTCATTTTGAAAAAAATACACACAGGATAAATGAAATACACAAAGGGAATGTAGGCTTTGTATGTAGTATATGTGTACCAAGTATGACGAAATTCTGAAAAATATTTTCCAAAATATGTAATATTATGCTAAAAAATAATACAATGGCCATCATTTCCAAAATATGAACACAGGATGAACGAAAAAATAGTAGTACTAGATTTGAGTCGTCCAGTTGCAAAACCCATTATGTCCAAATTTGTCGGAAAATGCGTTATGAGCACCATGTTGCTGTTCAGTGAGAAATACACAACCCTAAATATTTGTAGTGATGCATTTCACATTATGTCCAAGGTTAAACAGGCTTTGAAAACCCGTACTGCTGCATATTTCGTTATGTCCACGAACAGTACTGCAGCAAT
>PNEQ01053742.1:0-26445 GCA_003012365.1 Medauroidea extradentata | reverse complement strand
GCTGGTAGACTTCGCAAAGTGTGCGTTGTTGCTACGTCAGAACAAAATGTGTACCTCAGTACAGATCACAATCTTGTGCATCACTTTTCAGGCATTTGTCAGCCTCTGTGACCCTAAGTGTCCTATATCATTTTACTCGTCTCAACGTCCTCTACAACGCTACAGCAGGTTGTAAACGTTATTCAGGGACACCCTGTATGTATTCGCAGTAGACGCATCTAGGTTACTACAGTGAAAGTATTTGTTTAATAGAAGAATATGCATTACAAATAAATTTCGGTCTATTACAATATCTGCAGAAATCAAGTTTAAAAAAATATATATTTACATTTCATGTATCAAACCTACACATTGACGCGGCTTTCGTTTCCTCTTGAAATAATTTTTACTATCGTAAGTATGCTATTCTATGAGAAATTAAACAAATAATGATGAAATGGAGCAAATTTATTAACTAGGTGCGCCTCGTAAGCGGATTATGTGCGCGGTGCATGATTGGTGGTGCAGCGTGCCATGTTCATTCATCTACGCGAAACCGCTAAAATTGTGCGCAAGAAGATTATGTACGAAAAAATACACGTATAAACCTATGTTTCTATCCTTTTCTGAAAATACAGCATGCTTATTAGAAATATTATTTTGGGACCCCTCAAAACCTAATAATGGCGTTTATTTAGACATCTGAAGAACAAAAATTCCAACCGGATGCGAAAAAAACACAACACTAGAAACATGCGTTGGACTTCACTTCAGACTTGCCATAAATAACATTGTAGGGTCGTCGCTGACAGCCCCGCAGTGAAAAGAACAAAACGACAACTCTGCACGCCAGTTTAGCACTCCATGAATAGACACGAAGCTGTTGCCGAGTGTGGCAAGCTGAAGCTTATCGCTCGTCTTTCTCCGTACATTAACTCGGTAAAGTACATCTGGTGGACAGTTCTCTTAAGAGGGCGTGGTACATAATTCAACGCTTAAAGCTTTAATCTATAACTGTAGGTTGCTTGAAGCCAATTTGCGAAAACTAAACAATAGCAATCCTAGACAATAGTTTTAGCCAACGTTTTAAACAAAAATGTTTCCAGTGTTACGAACTTCTGAGGCGCAAATTCTGACGCCGGAACCTCGTGCATTTTTAACTACGGCGCAAGAGATCACGCGTAATGAATCAGTAATTCTGTATAAATATTTACTCATAAAGTTGGCAAATACTATTGTCTAGGATTGTCGTTGAGTATTTTATTCATATTGGCTTTGAAAAATGCATAGATATCAATTGATGTTTTCAGCGTTTATTTATCTACCAACGCACTCTTACGGACGCGACTACCGCAATTTTCATCGCCATTTTTTATTTTTTATTTGAACCAGATATTTTTTTTCTTATTTTAGACACAAAATGTGACTAAATTTGGCTCTTATGAAATTGTTTCATCTCTCGTAGGTTTCGCGAAATGGCTTGTTAACGTATGTTATTGGACTACAACGATCGCGATCAGCCGTGGGCTGTAAGGGCGATTTGTACACGTTCACCACATGCTTCTTCGCCTCTACATACGCAGTGTGCATAGCTGGTGTGTAGAGTGAGTGGGTGGGGTGGGAGAGTGACTATTGTCAGCATTTAACATACAGGGTGACATGATGCGAGATGGAGAAGCGCCGGAATTTATGGCCGGGGGGAACGGGGGATTCCTGAGAAAACCCGCCGACCAACGGCATCTTCCGGCACGATTCCCACGTGCGAAAATCCGGGGACCTATCCAGTCGGGAATCGAACCCAGATCGCCTTGGTGAGAGGCGGATAGTCTGATAATTCGACCACAACGACCTGTCTTCTCCTCGAGAACTTCCAACAGACGTGCAACATTCTCGTCGATAGTAGCCTCTATGACACGGCTGAGTAGACTGCGAGATCTAGAGCACAAGTTTTGGAACATTGTTTGTTTATACGAATGCGAATCAAATACGAAAAAAATAATAATAGAAAGCCAATAAGTAAGAAATTCACATTAACCGCATTTTGCAAATAATCTGGAAGTAAGAAGCACATCTCCTGAATTTCCAGACAACGGCATAAATAAATGTCCTGAAAACGCATGTTGTTTGCCGTTAACTGTAATTTTTCGTTTGTAATTCAAATAATTCAGTGTGTAATTTAGGATTACAAGACAATACAGCTAAGTAATCGCAGAGTATAAAAAACAGCAATTTACAAAATAGCACAATGAGTAGAACATTTAGTGTGCAAGAACGTACCACTATACAATAATACTAATCATTAAGCAAAGTTATGATAAATGTAGCATCAAACAGTACGTTCTCTGACCATTTTTCAAAGTGTCGAAAGGTCTACAGCTGTACTAAAATTCCAAACAACTGACGCGTATTTTAATCTGATCGCGCCAATTAATAAAAGGCGTACAAAGTACAAAAGTTGAATATGCGTAACATTATGAGATTTAGTACGCATATTGACGTCACATTACCAAAATAGCAATGTCGTTATAGACGCACAGTTATATTATCCCATGAGCCTAATTATATTAAACACGTTATTTACTCTTTAACTAAGACCGAAAGTGAATTAGTTATTCTGCTGAAAACAAATACAAACAATCGTCTCAAAATTGGAACACAACTTTCTTATAATCGCCTGTAGTGTGAGCCAATTGCTTGAATGTCTTTCTGCAATTCAATAGAAGTAATGAAAAAATGGTGAAAATTAGATACGCATTATGATACTTATCTGTGTTTTGTATATACATGCAAAAGTTTTAAGATAAAAACTTAATGTCATCTGTGTCACTATCTCAGACAAACCTTACTTCTTAACAAGCGAGAGCAAGTTAAAAGATTCCATCAACCAATTTCCCAAGTCAGCAAACATAGCCTTCAACGACAAATATATCGTTCTGTAAATAAACAAAAATGTGTACTTTTTAAAAATTTAATAACACATAATTACTTCAAAATTTACAGAAAGTGCTCTGAGGGATACAGTCACAGCATTATTTCTGTATAGTTACAAGGAATTTCTTGCACACCTAACGATTTGGACAATGTTTAAGAAAAGTACTATATTAAATTTGTAATGACGATGGCCCAGTTTCAAAAGAAAAAAATCGCCTTTTTTTGTTAGGTGCACCAATACATTGACAAAAGTACAATTTACCCAGTTGAAAAGAAAAAGACGTAATTTCACTTGTTTTAATTTAATGTTATTTTAATTGTGATAATTTAACGAAAAGCGTACCACAAATGTTTTAACTGCCCTGAATAGCTTTGTATCTATACTTTCGATTTTAAAAAAACTAAATAAAATCATGTAAATTACAAAATGTTTTCAACTAAATACAACTATATAGTTCAAAACTAGGATTTTTTTTAGTTATCTTTCAACCGTGTTATCTAAGTTACAAAAATACTTGTCTAGGAAACTATATCAAAGGGATTTAAAAAATATAACTTTTTACAGCAGGGGTTGCGCTGAGGGTAGCCAAGATGGCGGACACAGACTTCGTGCACGGACGAGCCAACTTCAGAACGTTATCACTTGTTCGTAAGCGACAGCTATCGGGTCGAGCCGGGCGGTGAGCCTTCACGGACGGTCGTTACATTTTTTTTTCCTTTTGCAGAAAAGATAAAGGCGCCTCGACTGGGCTGGTCGTGTCGCAATGAGCGCGAGTTGTCCGCCCTGCCGTGACTCGTACGTCGTAAGGTTGGTAGCAGTAGCTGAGGCGTGCGCCACCGAGTGCCACAGCCAGGTGTCTTAACACCACCTCTACAATGAATATTTTTATATTAATTACATTTTTTTCAAACGAACTGTATAAGGGCCAAAATTAAAAAAAGAAACGTCATATAAACTGGTTTAAAAATTTGCGTATCAAGCATGTACCCTTAAAAGGGATTGTTTTGTTATATTCCATATATTAGTCTTCAGGTATTTTATTCAATAAAATATATGCAGATTGTTTAAAAAAATAATTTCATCCGTCTACTTGGCAATCGAAACTTTCTTCAGTGAAGGACATAAATATTAGAACTTCGATTGGATTAAAGTTAACTCACAAGGTCAAACAAACTCATATTTACGGTGAAATTTGCTAATATTTCAGAATATGGGTAACATGGTACCACTTGTAACGGGTAATGGGGTTCTGTGTAATATGACACTCCTGCCTGTCCAGTAAACAATAGCATTTATACTTTTACAATTCTCGCATGTAAAGTTGGTTACATTTAAAAAAAGCTGGCACAGTATTGCGAGAAAACGTCGCACAACTTTTAAACCAGTTGATAATGCAAGCAATAAAAACGAATTGAAACAACATTTTTTAAAAGTGGGTTTGACATAAAACAAAATTAACTTCTGCTCCTAGTCATACGTTAAAAAAGTCCGTGATGCTTAAAATTTTCTTTGTATTCACGGACACTGCTGAAAACTCGAAAGTAAAGATCTTAAAGACAAGGCTGCGAAAGCCTGCAATTTTTTTTTTAAGGAATCAGTTTGTAAATATATGTAAATCGTAAACTCACAGAAATATTGCTGTACATGTCCACTTAGAAGGAATTTGTTATATATTTTGTAATAATTATTATTTGTAGCGTTTCAGGACGATTTTTGGGAACTTCTTTCCAAGAAATCTAGTAAAACAATATGTGCACAAACGTCTATGTAGGCCTACATTTATGACTATTAGAGTACTCAGCTCTATTGGTTCCCTGATAACATGACAAATAGACCTACCGCAAGTATTTTCTATTCACGGCGAAAGCGTACAGGTATGATTGAAAAAAAAAATTAATCACGGTTACGTAATTAAAACGAAATTAAAATTTGCTGATGATTAACCTGGGTTTACCTGCACGATGGTTTGAATTCGAATAAAATTTTTAAGTATATCGTAAATAATGTTCACTAATTCTTTTTCCAGTGGTGTTTTCACTCGCAAGACTAATGTGCAATATTCCTCGCTTAAATTTTCGCTAACAACAGCATAGGCGCAACTAGAATGGACATTTGGGGAGGGCACACTTATGTGAATACTGTTGTACTCAAGCTACCCCTACCTGTAATCAGTAATGTAGTCAGAATTTATGAATTTCAGACGGGGAAGGATGGCTATCCTGCGAATATTATAAAGGATCACCCACCACATCTTCAAGCGGGGGGTCCGGGGGAGGACCCCCCCCCCCCGGGAAAATTTCGGATTTCAAGGTGCAAAATAGTGGTATTTTAGCAGTTTTCATTGCTAAGCATTGAATATTCTACTGGTAACAGTATCACTAATTATTCAATATTAAATTAATTGTAATTTTTAAGACCTTGCTGGTTATTTATTTGGTGGGGGGTGCCCTAGTGCCCCCCCCCCCCTTAGTTGCGCCAATGAACAACAGTAATGTCCAATATCCGTAATATGTCATCTAAATTACAACGACAAATGTCCACTATGTCTCGGGGTCGCAGCTGGCATTGTGGCTAGAGCACTTGCCTCCCACCAAGGCGATCCGGTTCGATTCCCGGCGGGGTCGGCCCCCGAATTTTCGCATGTGGGAATATACGAACTATGTCGCTGGTCAGCGGGTTTGTTTCAGGTTATCTCCCGTTTTCACCAATCCTTCATTCCGGCACTGCTCCATACTCACATCATGCCACCTCTCCCTAGCGCTTAAGTCCTGAATGTTACGTGCTGTCCAAAATCCCTTCACTTCCGCTATGCCGCGATGGTTTTTTCTCTAGCAATATTAATCAGCGACATTTTCTCTAGACAAACTAACGACTAATATTGCTTTGTGAAATCTCTAACAAGATTGTCTTATATAGCTTAGAAATATTTTTTCTATAAATACTAATTTTCAATTTCCTCTAGCAATGTTTTCTCTAGCAAGACTAATGTTCAACAATTGTTTAATTACAGAGACTTATGTCGAACATTTCTTCATAGGTTCTAGATGAACCAAGGATATTCACCACAGGCGCAGATTTACATTGTGTAGTCTGTTCTACGGTAAGAATACTCTAGGCGCTCAAGACTCTGTCAACATTGCACAGTGAACAACCGTATTGGCGACCATATCTACACAAGCAGGGGCTGTTGTTACCCCAGTTTGTGTAAAATTATTTGGACACCGAGCTTTTCTAAGAAATAGTGTAATTTTATCGAAATATAAATATTTAACAAAAAACAGTGTAAATTCCTCTTTTCGCAATGAATCCAAACAAAAATAACTTATACATAAGAATTTTTCCAATTTGCAAAACAAAAAATAACGAAATAGAACGATTCCGGGCAGTATTCGTACACAGCAGATTTTTCCTAATAAAAATAAAATCAATACTTTGTTGGGAATACTTTTCAATCAATTGCAGCCTGCAGTCGTCGTGGCATCGAATCAACAAGATTTTTTGTGATGGTTGGTGAAATTTCATCCCATTCTTGTTTTAATATTTCAATAAACTCAGCGTGATTCGACGCCTGTCTCTTCCGAATAGAATTTTTAAAAGTAACTCCACAAATGCTCACTAGGATTCAAGTCCGGTGATTGGGGAGGAGTATGCAATTGGGACGGAACATTATACAACAACCAATTTTCGGTTTTGTAAGCTGTATGCTTCGGATCGTTGGCTCGTTGAAACATGTATTCACTTTCAAGTCAAAATTTTTCCGCACTTGCCGGTAGATTTTTTTTAGATGTTTATGTACATCTTATGGTCCATTGTACCTTAAATATCGTGTAATTTTCCGACTCCTCCAGTACTCCAACCCCATGCCATGACTGAACCACGCCGTGTTTCACTGTGGGTGGTAAGTTCGGATGTACTTCGGAGGTTTTTTGTCGCCACACTATGAATCTTCCACCCGAACCAAAAATGTTAAATTTACTTTTATCCGAGAATATAACTTTGTTTGTACCCAACACTGTTCGGCTTTTGCACTTTAAATAAATAGCACTTTGCCACACACAAAATATTTTTCGATTCCGTTGTTTTTGTACAAGCGCGTGTCAAATAAGGTTTTTTTGACTATTTTCATTACTTAAAATAAAAACTATACAAAATATACGAATGAAATAATTTAGAGTTAAAATATTTGTATTAAACTAAAGAATGACACATTTGTTAAATTCAAATAACATATATTAACATAGGTACACAAAAGATATAAAAACATTTAGGTACATTCAAGAATTTTTTTAAAGAAACAATTTTTTTTTAATGGAAATGTGTCATTCTACATCTGAATAAATTTACTTTCAAACTTAAATTATTTCATTTGAATTGTTCGAATACATTTTACTATGAATAAGTAGCGAGAATAGTCGAATAGAATTTTTTACATGCGCGTGTACGAAAACTATGGAACAGAAAACTAATTCATTAGTGGAAATTACTATTAACGTATAATGTAGTAGTTGGACAGTGTTTCGTACATCTATAATAATACGAATTTTTCGGTGCAAACACCTTTACATAAATACAAATCTAACGAGGAAAATATGCGTTTTAAGAGAAGTAACAGTGAGGATACACATTTACGCACTCTAAAAGTGTGTGTTAAACGTGCTGCCTATCGCGCAATGTAAATGCGTCGTAACGTGCGGGGAAATACATTTTTACAAAACTTTCAGGCATGTGACCATTGTGGCTATGTAAGAAAACAAAAAGCACTTCATAGAAGGACGGAATGCCATACGACACCGTGCTCATCAAAAGCACAGTTTCGAAGCCCCCGAACATAGCTAACAACGGTCTTTACAAACTGCAGTATTTCAAAATGTACTAACCGGATGTACGTGAAACACAGATTGGAACGTGCCCTGAACTTGCATTAAACTTGTCGTTCGCTTCGGCATTAAAATTTTGTTTTACTCGGAAATATAATTAACGAAAAGTATTATGTATTTAGAGATAATAAAATGATGCTATCCTGTCTCCTTTCCAGACATATTTCATTTGGATTAGTTTCCCTACGAGCACGGTTGTAGAACGTCAGCCGTTTTCATGCGTTGTGACACTTAAGGAGAACTATGCAAGCTACTAACGGACATACACTTCGAGTGACAGCTGAGCGTGGTCTCGCCTGAGAGGACAACACTGAGGGTGGACACCAAGGTAGACATTGACCTGAGGGGAGTATATGTGAGTGTAGAAGAGACAACGGTACAGAAAAAACGAAAACACGTTTCGCTTTTAGTCGGATTTGTCATAAAACTGCAAGTTACTGAAGAGTTTAATACAGATGCGTATTCTCCAAGTATGCATCTGGGTTCTTGTAGCTAAATTATTCCTTTAATAGAATACTTTCTATTTTAAACAAACTGAGCTGTCACAATATTTCGCAGAAATGACAGTTTTTTTATAACCTTATTGATATTCCAGTATCAATACTTTGGACTATAGTAACAAAGGTAAGACTTTTTGACGTTGCTTAAAAAAAGTTTGCCGCAAATTGACTATTCTTTGAGAAATTAGAATAAACAAGCCATCCTTAAATGGTGCTTATTTATTAATTTCTTAGCATCCTGATCTCCGGTTTTTACACAGGGTCACAAGACTTTTGAGTGACAAGCAAGGCATTTTTAAACACACTATTTGAATACTCGTCGTCCAAATAGTTACCCAAGTATAAGGAACTGAACGTGTTAAGAGAGTCGGACTGCAGGTCTAAAAGCTTGCAGCAGACATTGCAAAGAACATTGCATAGCAACACACGGAGTTTAGCGGGAAGTCACAGACGCAGCGACTTGAAAACTTCATAAACATACACGACTGTCTGCACTGAATTATCTTTAATGCATGTTTAATTCGCCATATTCATTTGTATCAATTTTCGCTTTTATGAAATTCCGAGAATGAAAATGGGGACGATTGTGACTACAGCGGGGCAGATTCTATTTATCATGCACTACAATAGAAGCATGGTAGTTGAAAGTTCAACGTGTATTTAAATCACAATCAGACCAACATTAAATTTTTAATTTACTTGACTAATTGCAGCCTATATATTAATAGCTTAACTGGCATGCTTGTATTGAAGTGCAAGGTAAATAGAATTTGCACCAATATAGCAATATTTCACATTTTTCTTCTCAGAATTTCGTAAAAGCGGAAAATAAAATTATACAACAAGGTGACTAAAACCGGGCCTTGATAGGCTGTTCCGAGTGTTTAAGACGCACCTATGCAACACTTACTAACCCAATTTACAACAAGGCTATTTGTACTATGTCTATAGCAATATGCGTAGTACGCACATTAACATTTTACTGAAGATACAGCCGTACTTATTCGAGCTGTATTCGGTTAAATCAAGTATGATGGGACCACGATTGGCGTAGTGACTAAGAGTACTCGCCACCCACCAAGGCACTCCAAGGTTCGAATCCCGGCTGGGTCAGTTTCCGGATTTTCGCATGTAGGTATCAAGCCGGACGAAGCCGCTGGTTCGGCGTGTTTTTTTAGAGACCTCCCGTTTCCCCCCGCCCCTTCATTCCAACGCTGAACCATACATCATGTCATCTCTCATCTGCGCTTAATACCTACATGTTAAATGCTAACCAAAATTTCATCGAATGTTCAAGTATAACATAAGGTTACAATGTGAACGTGATAAAATAAGTTTTATAAAATTTGAAGATTATCGTTTTCACACGACTACGGAGAACGCAGCACATACGAACGACTGTATAATAAAACGCAAATATATTGTTTGTGGGTAATACTCTCGGTTTAATAGTAAAATTAGCCTCGATTTAAATAGGAGCGGCCCTAATGAGTAAACTAGGTCCATTTCAGGGCAATGTGCTTATTCGAAATTCTCAAAGAATAATATACCTACGACAGTGAAACCTTTTTGAACCAAAAACAAAAGTCGTATCTTTGTTACTGCAGTCGAAGTTTTGGTACTGGAATATCAATACGATTATAAAAAAAATTTGGATTTCAGCGAAATATTGTAATATATCTTCTTTTGAGATTTTTAAATATTTGTTGCATTGTTGTCCACAATCCAATAAAATTTAATACCTCCTTTTGTTTATAATATATTATTTTACTAACCAAATAATTTACTTATAGTAACCTAGATGCGTTCTTTCTGAATGCATACATGTAGCAAAACCTTTTGGTTAACTTATTTCTTTGTCAGAAAACTGACTAAAAGCGAAGCGTGTTTCGTATTTTCTGTCGCTTTTTCTCGTGTACACTCACATATACTCCCCTAAGGTCAATGTCTACCTTGGTTTCCAGCCTCAGTGTCTTCTCAGACGAGACCACGCCCAGCTGTCGCTCAAATGTGCATCCGCCGGCTGCTTGCATAGTTCTCGTTTATATGGGGACGTTCCTTAATGCGGGTTGCGTGAACGCACCTGAAACACTACATTGCAGAGAGCCTCGCAGAGCAACAGAAGGGAAGTCGCCGCGGCTGTGACTTGAAAACCACGAGAAACGACAGAAAACGCAGAGTGCGCGCATCTAGGTGACAGCTGGGCTCGAGGCTATTGTTCCGGTCGGTAGGAAAGCGCTGACGCGAGCCTAGTCGGCAGACAATGAACAGTCAGCGGCCGACACGACGTACACTGCGAACCCGACAACTCCAGTCTGAAGACGCCCAAGACACGCCCCTTCTGTACGCAACATAGGCCAGATACCGTAAGAGGGCGTGGCACATAATTCAACGCTAAAAGCATTAATCTATAACTGTAGGTTTCTTGAAGCCAATTTGCGAAAATTAAACAGTAGCAATCCTAGACAATAGTTTTAGACAACGTTTTAAACGAAATTGTTTCCAGTGTTACAACTTCTGAGGTACAATCTCTGACGCCGGAACCTCGTGCATTTAACTGCGGCGCAAGAGATCACGCGTAACGAATGAGTAATTATGGATAAATATTTACTCATAATGTTGGCAATTACCATTCTCTAGGATTGTCATTGAGTATTTTATCAACTTTGGCTTCGAAAAAAGGTTAGAAATCAATTTATTTCTTCAGCGTTCATTTATCTACCACGCACTCTTAAAAGTGTGCTTACTTTGCACCCCCGCGGCTAATTTTGCAACACTCGATTAACTGCATTCCGTACGAAAAATTCCAAGATACACTTCACTCTAAAGACAGGGCGAGGTGGCGCAACGGTAACACCTTGGACTCGCACTCGGGAGGACTTGAGTTCGATCCCCGGCTCTGGTATTCCTGATTTCAGTTTTCCATGGTTTCCCGTAGTAAATTCCAGGTCACTGCTGGGATGGTTACTAGACAAATGTCATGACCGACTTATCTCACAGCATCCAACATTGTGACAACTTGTGTGTCACCGTCTAATGACGTCGCTGTCGACTAGACGTAAAGCTCACTTACCTTACCTATATTGTTCATTACTAAATCTGTGAATAGTGAAGATTTCACCAATTTTAGATTCGCCAAACCCCTACTTGCAACAAAAATGTGTTGTGCAAAGTAACCTTGTAATTGGACAACGCAACCGTACTTTACGGAAGTAACGTGCTTCATTTTTAGTGTTAAAACCCTCAAATGTAACTATGGTTAATAGGGTGCACTGTAGATTATTTTCTTAAATATTTTCACGTCTCCAATGTCAAGTATATAATATTCATAGCTGAGCACGTTCACAATTGGGCCGAGTTACGCAAGGCAGAATCAAGTGCCAAAATTTAAACGTGTAATTCTTACTCGCAAGATGGAGTAAAATATGTGTACACCTGATGAGAACCATATTAACTAACTCCTCTCATTTGTTGAGATAACTATATGTTAATCACATTTTATTAAGTTATGGTAAAACTTTATTTATTTCGGAAACATAGGCCTGCACTTGGTACCTTCTAGCGTAACTAGTTGCAATTAACTGATCCGTGAAGAAAAGGGAAAAAATTTGGTCAGCGCGTTTAGCGAAGTTTACAGCGCTGGTGAGGAATAATGTGAGTGGTAACAGCATCGGAATGAGGGGGGGGGGGAAATACCCTAAAATAACCGTCGACCAATGGCATCGTCTGGCATTACTCCTTAAATACCCAATGAACACACGTTTGCGTTTTCGGACGCCATAAAATAATCTTTAATGAGAAGTGGGTGGTTAACCTGAAATGGATATACTCACGTGTAATGTACATACTGACAGTGCTATTTATAAGCAGATAGGACTCACGCTCGTTGAGCAGTTTTCAAATATCTGGTAACGGCCGAAGTTCATGCCACTAGGCAGTCTGGGCTGGTGGCCAAATTAACAGATAGGCAAAGAAGAAATTTGTTTAAAGAAAAAACAATACTGTAAAAGTCCTCCCTTTACAGCGGATATTCTGTAAGACAAATCTTACTGTCGGAAGACAGCAAAATTTTAACTCGCAAGTCGTTCAGAAAGTGCCAAAAAATTGAATTGGGTCCGCGGTGGCCGAATGGTTAGATTATTGGCCTCCCACCAAGGCGATCCGGGTTCGAATCCCGGCGGGGTCGGTTCCCGGATTTTCGAATGTGTGAATCGTGCCGGACGATGCCTTTGGTCGGCGGGTTTTCTCGGGGATCTCCCGTTTACCCCGCCCTTTCATTCCGGTGCTGCTCCATACTCACCTCATGTCTTCCTTCACCAGCGCTAAAGACCTCGATGTTGAGCGCTGACTAAAAAAATCTCACTCTCATTCACGGTTTGCCAGGAAAACGTCACTTCAGTAATATACTCGCACTAAACGCTGTAGACGTATTTCCTAGGTTTGCAGTTTTTATTTTATATCAGAGTAGTAGAATGTTCTTGGACATTTAGTAGTTCATTTGTACCTAACACTAGTCAACCTTAGGTGATTAAATAAAACATATCTCCCTTACAGTGAAAGCTTTTTATATTGAACAGTTTAGGTGCAAGCGAATGTAAATATTTCAATTTAACTTTTTTGTTTGTATAAACAGTAGATCGTATTCGAATTACAGGGACGTGACCCCGAGATGTTTCATGTTATTTTAATTACAAAAATGACCAATTTTAATTATAAAAGTTATTAAAATAGGTAGAATTTACTGACAATTTAACTGTCCACAAATACAGTACTTTCTCTGTGTAATCACAAAGGTACCTGGAACAGCTAAGTGCGTTAACTTTCACAGTAAACTATATAATCTATCTGATTAAAAAGGTTTTAACGATATGTACGAGCAGAATGCCTTAAAAAATTGCGTACCTTAACTTACACTATGAAGTGTGTGTGCATTAATAAATTGGTTTTAACGGTATATAAGTGTCCCTCATACACTGTCACAATTACAACTCTGTCCTGAACTCAAGGTTAACTGAAAATGAAAACTACTATGTGTTTCCCGCCTCCTGGCAGGGTCACAGTGTGTGTGAGAGAAGGCCGGGATGAAGGTTGGGCTTTTTTTTATTTTTTTTGTGTGCCCTGAAGGTTGCACACCCTGGTAGAATAACTGCTACGGGAGGAGTTATGGGGGAGGGGGGTAAAGACGCCGGCTGCTCGACTAGCGAGACATGCCTGTCGCCGTACAGCCCAACTATGGATGAGGTGAGATAAGTTCGGAGCAGCTACGGAATGGATACGCGGGGGAAACAGATGTTCCTCAGAAAAATCTCGCAGAACCTCGACAACGTCCGCCACGTTTCTCACATACGAAGAATCCGCGATAGAAATCGCCGGGAATCGAACCGGATCGCCTAAGTGACAGGTGTGACCCCTCGACCACCGCGGACCGTAATAACTTTACGAAAACTTTGAAATCATAATTGAATTTCTAGGAAAAGGCACTTCACTTAATATCCCAAATTTAAACAGTGTTTGGTAAAAATACAAAATTACGAATCTATTAATTTAAACCGGCGTTAAGGCGGTCGTCTAGCTGGAGCTGATACCCGTGTCTGAGGTAGGACACCACGAGCAACATCACCAGTATACGCAAGACACTGCATTGTCTCCCCCCATTTTTCAAGAATGCATTTGTATATGTTAATATGGTCGCTTTATTGTCAAGGAGCAAAAACTCTGTAAAGATGACACTTTAAGTTAAAATTTATTATTGCTTTAATTGTTTGAGACATGTGATATTTGTAATAACACTACTTGTAATCATTATTTATTTTGAAAAAGACGCAACAGAAAAATAATACCGTATTTACACAACAGACAGCTGCAGGCAAGCCGTAGGAACGGAAAGTAGTGCTTCTGTCTTACAACAAAATGCTATTGAGAAGGATTTTGGGGACATTGTGAAAGCAAACGAGCTCTACAGAAGTGCTACCGAAAACGGAGAACATTTAGAAGACAGAGTGGTGTTTTGGCAGACGACTTGCAGAACATTAACCCCAAATATATCCAAAAATGTGCCCTAGTTTCCAAGAACACTTCAGGGCTGCACTTCCTACAATCTTGGGTCTTCTCTCTGTAACTACAACTACGCAGAGAGAAGTTTCTCCACACTGATGCAGGCACACCTGAGAAGTACAACAGGCGGGAAAACCCTTACAACTCTTGCATTCGTGACAATCCAGAGACGACTGAAGATATTTCGCTCAGCACCTAGCATCTAGGTACTTAAGAGCTGGTGAGGGTTGACATGTGAATATGGAGCAGCGCGGGTATGAAAGTGCGAGAGAAGCGGGAGATCCTCGAGAAATCCCGCCGACTAGCGGCATCGTCCGTCACGATTCCCACATGCGAAAACCCTGGAACCGATCGCGCCGGGAGTCGAACCAGGATCACCTGGGTTGGCGGCTAGTGCTCTAGCAACTACGCACACAGAGTGCTGAATTTTCCTGAAGTGGAAGCTGTATCTATTCATTATGTTTGTCTCATTGGTGTTAGTATATAATTTACACGTAGTATCATTTGTCCCTGCTCTAGCTGCGTCCATCCACTCGGTTATAAGTTGTAATAACGGTCATTGTCCAGAAGAGTTTACCTACAGGGTGACTTCCCGAACAACAGCGTGTCTGAACTATGGACAGGGCTTAGTAGCTCGGAACATGCGGGCGCTACATCCTCGGGCAGGTGACGGGGTCGTGTCATGGAGGCCTGCTTCCGCACCTATTCAGCTTCCTGGGACAGATGCGTCGCCAACGGAAAAATAAAAGAGCACTGACTTGTCTCCAAGTTCTCTAGCCGCGCCCGTCCAAAACAGGCTGCTGACGTCGACACTTGGCAATAGCGCCCTGCTGTGTTGGTCGCCTGAGCAGACGAGCGTTGACTGAAGTGCGGAAGCGATAAGGACGACACAGCGCGTGCATCATGCCTCATCCTAGCTTCTAGACGCAGGACACTGATCTGTGGTGAAGTCTTCTCGCAGACAACTCCACTCGATATATGACATTCAGTGCTCACCCAGTAATTCTATTACGTCGTATTAAAAGTAATATTTTTTATTCGCGTATACCTTTTAAATGATTCTGAGTCAAGGGCCACAAAAACCCCAATTTCCTCGATTTTAGACAGCATAAATAAACTTTACATATAAAACGGAAGATCTAAAATGGACGTGTATATTGTTCATTGAATGCTGTTCCAAGCAGAAAATACCTACACACGCTCAGCAGTTTTCAAATTAAAATTGTAACGGCCGAATCTCTGCACGCTGTTCGGCAGATAGGGCAGACATTGGCCTTAACATAATACTTTCAAACTGGGTTTGTTGCATTGCAGCATCCAATTTAGATAATATTTTACTAAGTTTGTAAGACTACGTAAAAGTCCAATAATTTTAAAACAATAATGCAGTAGTTTAAATGTATCTAGTCTCACAACATTTTGCATTACATCAAACACAGTTAGGGGGCGACAGTGGCCGAATGGTCAACACGGCGATCTGAGTTCGATTCCCGGCGGGGTCGGTCCCCGGTCTTTTCGCATGTGGGAATCGTGCCGGACGATGCCATTGGTCGGCGGGTTTTCTCGGGGATCTCCTGTTTTCCCCTCCCCTTCGTTCCGACGCTGCTCCGCACTCACGTCATGTCACCGCTCACAAGGGCTTAAGACCTCGATGTTAAGCGCTGACCAAAAATCTCTCAATCAAACACAGTCTTCGATATAGGTAGGCCTACACTTTTGAAGAAAGTCTGCGAGTAGTGAAATTTCTGCTGGAATTTCGCAAGGCCACAGAAGTGATCGCACAGCAAATCCCAACGCATGCCCTTATCGCAGTTTCGTTTGTCTCCAGTTATTTCATTGCGATAACCAGCAAGCACTCAGAAAGAAACCTTTTTTTTTTTTGCAATGTTAGGTGTGATGTATTTACAGCATGCTTGCCATTTTTAGAAGTAACATTCCGTCATTGTTTGCATTGTTTTCACTATCGTAAGTCAACATTTTGATACAGGATAATTTCTCAATAAAACGATGTTGAAAATACTCTTGGAACTAAAAGTAATTTATCATTCTGAGATGTCTCAATGAAATCTGCAACAAAAAGTGGCTCAAGAAATATATATGTTTATGTGTTTTTGTGAAATTTACATTATAACGATTCACGTGATAACCTATTTTAGTTATTTAACACAAAACTTCGTAGTGTGGCTTCATGTCCCTATCAAAAGTGACAACTCTGAAATCGGCCATTTGATTAAGGACTCTATTGACGTATGTATTTAAATTGTCTTTCTAATGGCAACACCTACACTTATTTAACGATTCAGGGAAGCCACATTTAAAAATAATTTCTTACCACTGATCTGTATTTTCAAAAATTTTACCATCCAAATACTATATAACATTATTGATAAATAAATTAATGGGTGTTATTTATATTGCATTACCAAAGCTGTAATTATCTTTACACTTAAAGTTTTTAACACTCAACATTTTCTTACCGAAACTGCACATGCCAACATCTCGGGGCCAAATTTTGTTGTTTGTCTGCAGGTGCGATGTATTCGCTTACTTAGAAGTAATTAACATTTACTCCCAAATTAAAATTCGCTGACTACATTCTTGGTAGGCAGAACTCTTCAAATCGGAATCACATCCACGAAATACGTGTTAAAGTAGAAAAAAAACACTGGGTTTATGCAAGCATGCACATCCTCACGTAGCACGCCTATCGTTACGTGACTGAAATGCTAAACTTTTAACTTCATACGTACGTAAGCTAAGTGGCGACTATGAATACAGCATTAAGTAGTCTTAAGAATGTGCGACAAAAATTAAATTAAATCGAATTCTGTTTTTATCAAATCCTTTTTGTCGTAAAATATAATATCTGCATCGATCAGAACGTACCATTTACTGTCGACATTTTGTTCCAATAACGACCTCCGCGCACGTCTAGGTTAACTATGCTGTCGTTAACCCCGAAAAAAAAAGCATGTACGTTTATATGGCCATCCTGGTATCCGTATTTAGCGCGTGAAGTACGCAGCACTAAGGACGATAAAACACGAGCTTCACGCCACATTCTCGCCTCTATAAGCGTGCAGTATTCTCGCCAATAGGTCGCCTCTACTTGACACTCACCGATGACACTGTCATTTTATGGCGACATATTTAAGTTATATATCGATGGCCCAGTTCAAGAGGGAAACAACTCAAAATTCCCAGTTTTAGGTAAAATGCATATATAATTATTTCAGTGTCGCCTATTTTTTTTTTTACATTTGGTTAGTGTTAATTCGAAGAACAATTAAAGGTGTTTAAAACGTTTGTAGTCTGCCTTTGCTTAAATTATAACACTTCAAAATAAAATAAATATAATTCCTAGCTCTTCACTGGCAATCAGAATAAAGTGCCATTTTACTAAAGAAGGGAATTTACGTATTGTTTATTCTGGGTAGAGAGCACTTTTGTCTATGTTTTGGTAAGACAAACTAAAAAACGACATTTTTTGAGTTATTTATCCTGATATGTATTTTACAAAAATATTATTTTCCCGTATACTGCATTAGAGTTTTCATACCTACAAAGTTCGGAAAAACTACCAATTATTAGTAATTTTTGACCTCAAGAAATAAGCTTAAAAAATTACTGGATGATCTGAAACGTGTGTACAAACTTGCCAGGTTACGTTAATTGTATTCCTAAGCTGCCTTCACCAAGATGAGCAGTTCTCGAGATATAAATTTAACGGTTATCGGCGGAAGTTGACACATTGCTTGACGGCCAGGGCAGTCAGCCACGTAAGTCTACGTTCTCTTGTTTCTGATGTTTTCACAACAGTTATTTCTTAAGCTTAAACAACCGCAGATATAAAAAAAATTTGTTTGGCAGTATGTTTAGTATGGTTTCCACCATGTTGGCTATTTTTTTTAGGATACTAAATACCACGATTTTAGCTAATTATGCGAGTAGCTATATTTTTGTTAGTTGACTTATAAGTAGAAACCTTATTTTGTTTTGGAAAAAATTGCTATCGAGGCACAAACCATTTTACACAGAACTGCCTAACCGTTTTGTGATGTCTGCTCTCATTTAAGGGGGAGTGTTGGACTATTTTATTATATTTTACATTTTTGTGCCTTAACA
Source organism: Medauroidea extradentata (assembly GCA_003012365.1). Lineage (NCBI taxonomy): Eukaryota > Metazoa > Arthropoda > Insecta > Phasmatodea > Phasmatidae > Medauroidea > Medauroidea extradentata. The sequence goes on along the minus strand of PNEQ01053742.1, from coordinate 7,978 downwards.
TTTATTCAAATTGTATTACCACAATTTTTCTTCGACAAAGCCTAGGTTGTATTCTTGATAAACTGCTTGATATAAACAATAATGGAATGTTTCAGTAGTTTGTCTTGCAGAATCATTGCAAGAGAAATATATATTTACTTTCAAGAATTCTCTTTCAGTGATTCTGCATGAAAAATTAATGAAATATTCCATTATTATGCCAAGCAGTTTATCAAGAATATACATCCTATGCTTTGTCGAAGAGAACAATTTGATAGTACAAATTGGATAAATGTAATGGCTCAAAACTGAAATACAATAGAATTATCTAACACATCCCCTTAAGTTTTAAAAAAGAAGTCGCAAAAATCAGTGTTCAGGTGCGACAAATTCATAATTTTATAGTATTAAATATTGTTAGTTCAGTAGACGATACTTGTTGAGTACAATTTACTCTTACGAAACAATTTTAGCTGGCGTAGTTTTCTCAAAACGGGGCGTCGAAGTCAAAATTTGCTTGTTACGCTGCTATGCAAATAGTGAGAACCAACTAACCTACTTAAACAAAATAATTCACTGTGAACTTACATCCCATGAGCTATGCAATACAACATAAAAAACCACAGTGTAATATTTTGAATAAAAAAATCGCAAAAGTACATTAAAAAGTTGTAAATACAGCAATTTTTTAAAACACAATACGGGATTTATTCAAATGTTTTATTACGCAGCCCACAGTACGTTATTTCACTGTGATTTACTTCACGTACGTAAGTCAATTGGTTTTCACTATTTGCATGGCAGCAAAACACGCAGATGTTGACTTCGACGCACCGTTATGAGAAAACTACGCCAGTTAAAATTGTTTCGTAAGAGCAAACTGCACTCTCAAGTATCGTCTACAAACTAACACTATTTCATATAAATATAAAATTATTATTTTATTGCACTTGAACGGCCTTGGGAGCCGTCAGCCCAGGCCGCCATGGTGTGCAGAGCTGCGGCCGTTGCCAGAGTATTCGAAAACTGCTTTTCGTACGTGAGTGGCGTCTGCTTAAGAATATCATTTAAAGAACGTTACTGGTGAGCGTATGAATCCCACGTTCACGAGTAGTCATTAAAGCAAAAATTCTAGCGGCCGAAAATTGCGAAAGAGTTGTTTCTGTATTTTCTAGGTATGCAAATCTTGGCGCAGAATCTTTTAAAATGTATAGACGTGTAAAATACACCATATTTAATAATACAACACAAATTTATACGGTCACCACTGAGAGCCGTATCTATAGACCTCTTTCGAATGACAACCAACTGCTCACCAATGCTTTCTCTATGGGGATAGCAGTTGGTTGTCCTTTGAAAGAGGCTTATAATATCGGCGCTGAATGTCTCTTAGAGGCGAGTATTCGGCGAGAAGACCTGCACGCCAGTTCTGTGACTTGCACCTAGAGGCTAGGCAGTGGCGTGGTTCACGTGTTGTGCCACCCTTATCGCTCCCTCACTTCTAGGCCTCTACACGCTAAACGCGTTCACCCAGATCTCCACAGTTAAATGCGCTTCAATCCTTTTTAAGAGCTCTGAATACTTTTATCATCTCATTAAAAGTGCTGTGTGCGATGTCAGTTGACAGTAACGCACGCCGTCTTCGTAACGTTTCTGATTGGTTACGTACATGCACGCAAGCTATGACAAGACGCTCTTGTACTATTGATAGGGCCAAGTAGTTTTCGCGAAAAGATTTTTGGCCCACTTTGTTTCAGTGTCTTACATATACACATGCAGTTCAACTTCGTGATTATTTGCAGAGTGTCTTTGTGCAGAGTTATTATTCATTTCGCTGTGCCAATCAGTACATGGTTAACTGCGACACATCACGTCTGTGATTTGCGGGTTTAACCTCCAGACGTTGTATGTTAAGGCCTCCAATCACTGACCACAAAGCAGAATTTTTTTCGCGAAAACTACCGGGCCCTAACTATTGAGTAAGAGAGAAATTTTGGTCAGCGCTCAACATCGAGGTCTTTAGCGCTTTTGAGTGGTGACATGAGGTGAGCATGGAGCAGCACCGGAATGAAAGGCCGGGGGAAACGGGAGATCCCCGAGAAAACCCGCCGACCAACGGTATCGTCCGGCACGATTCCCACATGTCAAAATCCGGGGACCGCCCCCGCCGGGAATCGAACCCAGATCGCCTTGGTGGGTGGTGAATGGGTCTGACCATTCTGCCACAGCGGCCCCCTTTTACTACAGAGATCATGTTACCAGAACATGATGCCTCGCATTAGACATGGCAAGCCTATGCTTTGTAGTTAGTTTTCACACTGACGAAAACAAATCTAACGATTTCTAACAAAATGCTTTTAAAAAATTCTAAACTGTGTGCTCTCGTACAGTGCGCCGAATTGCGTAGGTTTTTTGCTGAATAATGCACAGCCAAGGCAAAAAAAATCATTGATTACTTCTGGCTTATTTTCATAGCAAAAGTTGTGATGTTCGGGCTTTTAAGATATAAAAAGAAAAATACATGGGATAGTAGCCACAAAAAAAAGGATATAATAAAACGTTATGTTTAAAAAACCGTATAATAAAATTTTATGTTTTATCATAACAATGTAGTAATTATTGTATACCTATACAGGGCAATAATAAAAATAATATCGAAATAATTGTAAAACTATCAGCCATTGTCTAAAATAGGTGCTAGGCTGGGCTCTTCCAAGCCCTGTATGCAACAAAAAAAGCAAACTGTGTTTCAATACGTTGTGTGTTCCATTACCGTATTACATTTTATGCTTATTAATATTAAATACAATTTATAAATAGCAAGAAACCTAATTTTAAAAAAAATCCATTTGTTTTTCTTAATTAATATATGTTCTTTACTATTTGTGATAACGTCTATTTATTGCTTCTCGTAATCTAACGATTATATAAATAATTGGGAATCAAAACCTGCCAAATTATTGAAGTAAATCGTAAGAAAATTACAAAATTTTAGCTTATTACTAAAGAGACACAAGACATAGCGTAAATGATGCCTGGAATGCAAGCCAAAAATCCTTGTCACTTGTAAGTAGCAAAATATTCACGACACGATTCATGGGAAAATAGTAACTTCAAAGGCCACCTGAAAAGTCTGCTGCCCGAACGGAGACAAAAAATTATCTTCCCGAGCAAGGATGGCGCAGAGGTTATGTCACAGGACTCGTATTCCGGAGGTCTCTGGTTTGAATCCCGTGCCGGCATACTTGTTTATCTTTGGCACAGAATTCCGAAATTACCCTAGGCGAATGCTGAAGTGGTTCCTCAAAATGGGAGTTCACCGAAAATTGTACCTTTATTTAATATTTTTTTAATTTAAACTAGATATTGTTTGATCTATCAAAGAACTGTGCAATGGGAGTGCATGACTGAATTAAGTTTCTTGGACGTACTCCATTGCAAATTGAATGACTGTCAAAGAAAACTAAAAAATTAAAGAAAACCATAAAATCAGCAGAGTATGCTTTAGTCAGCAATATACATATACAGCACTGCGTTTTTTGTTCATTTTCATCGTTGTGTCGCATGTTACTTGGTTTTTTTATTTTATATGTTATTATTTTCATTTATTATCTGTTTGTTCCTTGTTTTTATTTGACCGGATTCCATTTTGGAATTTCATGTTGTATAAGTATCTTGCTGACTAAAGCATACTCTACTTATTTTATGGTTTCTTTTATTTGTTTAGTTTTCTTTGTCAGTCATTCAATTTGCAATGGAGTACGTCCAAGAAACTGAATCCAGTTAAATATTGTTTGTTCTGTAGTCATATATTGTGACAATATTTTACTGTAATTAATTTTTTTTATCTTTCGTAGTTTCTGTACAGTGGCAAGTCAAAGTCTAAATTCGCATAAAACGGTTTTATACTAGAAAGGAAAACCAGCTGACTTATAGAAAAATGAAGTAATTCACACTGAAAAACAATGTCAAAGGCTACGTTATCATATGAGGTAAAGTGGTGAGAGACGGCACACTAGACGTGTTGCGGTGATACATTCATAAGTTTTTTGTGTTAAAATATCACAAGTGGTTCGTGTTTCAGTGCTCCACGTGGCGATGGTAAGTATCAAAATTTTCGATTCACTCATACGTATTTTCTAACTGGCATACAACAAGTGTGATAACTGACATCTGACAGAGTGTGAGTGGAGTAGAGTGCGTAGGCAAGTCGTGTACAAGATTACATACACACCGCCATATTCTCCATGGTAAATCCTACCTAATTAGGATAGAGGATCAGCACTCGGGGTAGGTGAGATGGCACACACTGTCAACTAGAAGCCGCGATATGGTCGATCTCTATCATTAATCAACACGTGGCTTAGAACAGAGACGTGCAAAGAATCAGGGGAAGGGGGAAGTCTCGTCAACATCGAGGTCATTAGAGACGGTGCAATGAATCAGTAAGGCGAATTTTTTGTCCCAACGAGCGATTTTCGTAGGGTTAAAGTTACAGGTGATTTCGGCGTGGTAATAACAAAGTACTTATTTTGTGAGCTAAACGTGGTACCCTGACTATACATGTATTGTAAATGTGATATTAATGCTAATTACGTAGTTAAAATTTTTCCTACCATTTGGCAAACGTTCGTTTTAAATGGCAGACCTGGAAAGTGCTGAATTACAATATCTACAGTAGATTATCTTTAATCCGTATTCGTTGGGACTTAAGCAATTCCCGATAATAGAAAATTCCGGAAAATATAAAGATCCAGATAACACAAAAGCATAATACCCAATATAAAAATATAAATCATGAGATAAAATAAAAGCAAATATGACCCTCATCAAGAAACTTCCCAAGTAAAGTGGTGCGATAATGAAAACACGAAATAATCTTTCTTAATAAAATAAATATGTTCCTCTAAATTTCAAAAGCAAAAGTCTTAGTACAAAATTGTCACTGTTTAGCCGCTAATTGGATAATCCATCCACAGATTGTGGCATGCAGCCTAAGTAGGACATTGATATTCTTAAATACGTCAGACTTATTCAGAACCTTAGAAAGAAGAATATTGCAACTGCTGCAAAAAGAAGACAATGAACAGGAAAACAGGACACCTAACAGAGGTGGAAAAAATCACTGAGAAAAAGACACTGGATGGGAGAGAAAGTGATAGCAAGGTTAATGAAAAAAAAACTGCCTCTACAGCTAAAACGTAAACCACGACAGACTGCCCAGAAGTGTATAAAATATGACTCATCATCTTCATCTGAAGACTGAGAACTACTGGCAGATAATACCTCAGAAGACTTCAATGAAGATGAGTGCGTTGAAAATTTCTAACTATATTCGAAAACCAAATCTCCTATCAGATTGGATTATGTGCAGCAAATGTTTCAGATGGCTCCACGATAGCTTAACTATCTACAAAAACAAGAGAGCGGTGCGCGGCAGATTGGAAAATAAGAAAAAACGTATACAAACTATGTCCTTAACGTGCTACATATCTACTGTGTCTTAAAGTTTGTCTATTCAGATCATTTTTACCTAACTGACTATCGAGTTTTGAAGCGGCATTTGTGTTACTGTAATTCGAGCCTAATTAGGTGAAAATTTTCTAGTTACTGTCCATACTGTGAGGGATTATGAGTACAGTTGATTTATCGTTCGTAGCATTAAATGTTATTTTGATATCTCTCCTACTCTAGTGTGCCATCTAACCTACCCTGTTAGGAGAGATGGCACAAACGTAGACTTTACCTCATAAAATAAATAAATCATCTTGTTGCTCTATTCTAGTGTGTGTGGTCGTTCTAGCCATAATAATGAACTGATGTGTGCAAACACGGTCAACTTATTGCTATAAATCAATTTTTTTATTTATTTTTCTTTCAATTGTGTCCCACCTCTCCTAGTTTCAGGCCTATATTGTATAAAAATATCATTTTTTGTCATTTAAAAATAATCACAAAATTGGCAACATTTATTTTAAATTAAGTACTTTTATAACTACATACAAGAAAACGCAATGCGGTACTTACACATATCTAGGCGTAGCCCGTATCAATGTTTTTCAATGTGAATTATTTATGTAAAGTCAGTTTATTTTAATTACTAGTACGAAACCGTTTATGCAAATTCGTACTTCTACATGCCACAACACAAAAACTATAAACAAAAAAATGTAATTTCAGGAAAAAACACAAAACAAACTGTACCCCGAACAAATATAAAAACAATTAAAATTATCGGATAACTCCCCCCTGCATGCAGACAACGTTGACGATTATTTGAGCCGCTGATTTCATCTCTAATGACATATATGTTCACGAGACAATAGGCTGTTTGCATGAGTGGACGTATTTTGTGTCTTCGAAAAGTAGACATTCGGAAGCACTAAGGGTGATGCAGGCACGCACATCGAGTCATCAGGTTCTAGACGCAAGTCAGTTTACTGGCATGCATTCTTCTCGCTCTTAGTTTGCGTCTACTTGACATTCGAAGGTGACTAATTTCATGCCCTTGTATTACAAATTAAAAGGTGTTTTATGTTCACGGAGATAAATGTCTAATGGATGATACTACAATTAATTTCCTGTCTACGGTTTGGTGCTGTTATGATTTACCCATCGCTACGTAACTCGGAAATAAATGGTTTTCGGACCCACGTTCATGTGACGACCTTGTTTTACCTTTGATAGGGCCAAATTATTAAAATGTTTGACACCAATATATATACACCCTTCAATCATTTTTAAGGATTCTAATCTAAGATGTTCAAATACAAAAATGAACCTCAAAAACACCCATTTTCACCATTTCGAGCCTCTAGAAAATTAGTTACAAATATTAATGACGGACATAGAAATGTTATAGAACATTTATAAATGATATTCCACTCCCACACACACACACACACACACACACTTAACAGTTTTAGATTAAATGTCTATCTGCCGAATCTCGGTGAACAGTTCGGCGGTCACTATAAACCGTGATCTATGTTCCAGCATGTAAGCCCAAACGCAATAAAAAAAAAGTAAATAAATTTCCCCTAATTTTGAACTGTACTTGTGGTTCGCTCAACACATGCTCTATACACGCAAAACATCTGTTAAAATATACCAAAAAGTAACAGAATTATATTAACACAAGCACGGCAAGATCACACAAAGAAATTATACAACCGAAAATACAATGGCACAAGACATACAAATAAATTAACAAAAATAAACATAAAACCCCCAAACCTACAGTAAAAATATTTTATAGACAGTTATCTAGTATTCCGACTATAATTTTAAACATTAAAGTGACTACCGTAGATTTTTTTCTGAATGACTCAAGTTCTTATCATTCTTGAAAATAAATCTGATAGCCACATGTGGGCGTGAAGTTCCATGATTTTTGGCTGTACTTCACATCATTTAACCTTGTTCTGCTTTGGGGATTTCATCTGTTTAACTTAGTAAAACATTTGCGAGTACGTGGCAACAAAAATTCAATTAAAGAACAACTATTAACGATGAAGAAACCTCACGTTAAATACGTCTTGTAGTAGTCCTTGGAAATATTTTATTTGTATAAAAATAAAGTTGGCTAAAATCAGTACTGACAAAGTTAATGCCTAAACAAATCGTTATACGGCCTACCATAGGTGACAATGGACACACGGTATGACAATACATTTAAAAAATGTTTTTTTCATTTATGGCAGCCTCTTATAATAAATTAAAAATAATGAATAGCCTCTAATTACATTAATATTTACTCACAGCTGACAAACACAAAAATCGTGTAAAAGTATCTTGAAGTCACTCCACGTGTCCAGTCACTCCACGTGTCCAGTCACACCACGTGTCCAAAGTCACACCACGTGTCCAAAGTCACACCACGTGTCCAAAGTCACACCACGTGTCCAAAGTCACACCACGTGTCCAAAGTCACACCACGTGTCCAAAGTCACACCACGTGTCCAAAGTCACACCACGTGTCCAAAGTCACACCACGTGT